>JBBPBX010033124.1:0-27562 GCA_038048925.1 Garcialebias charrua | reverse complement strand
TTTACCGGTATAAAGAATGTACCATATTTTTCAGACTATAAGACACACTTAAAACCCTTTACTTTTCTCAAAAATCAACAGTGAGCCTTATAATACGGTGCACCTTATATATTAATTCTGGTTGTGCTTACTGACCTCGAACTGATTTTATGTGGTACACGGTGCTCAAACATCTGTCAAAATGAACTTGTTTCGCTTAGTGCACCTTTTAATCCGGTGCGCCTTATAGTCTGAAAAACACGGTAACCCAGAATAACAGCAAATCACAAAAGCTGCAGTTTTTTGCACCTTTGTGGTTCCTGCAACTCATTCCCGAACATTCAGATCAAACATGTTTTCTTCTGAGGCCTGAGGGGGACAGATGAATATTTGTCTATCCAATAGGTACTGCCATCAATCTTTTTTGGGAGCTGGTAAAAAGATACCAGCTGCATTCAGTTATGATCATTAACAGGACGTTAAACAGTCCTCGGTCTTGTCAAGTTTATAAGAATGTTGTGCACCACTTAACTCATATAGGTGAAGGTATATATTCAATATGTGTTATTTGAAGTTGTATGGCCTATAAATATTGTAGTGTTACACCTTCATCTCTCTGAACTGTCCATGAGATACCTTTGTCTCTGGAAACTCTTAAGTGGTACACTTTTTCTTTGAGCTCTTCAAGGGAAGAGTGGACACTATTTTATTACATTAATTTGAATCAAGATACAAATTTAAATCAACAAGAGACTTCTTTTAATTTGTGTTAATTCAAATATATCAAATTAATACTCTTATTATGAATTTGTAATGGTGCACTTTTTTCTCTGAAACCTGCAGTGAAGGACAGTGGCACTGTTTATCTCATTTAGTTTGAATTCAGGACACTAATCTACGGTGGCCGAGGGGTGCAAACACGCAGCAAAAACAGAACAGCACGCTGCAAAAAGAAAACAGCGTTCCAAAAGTTGAAACACACATCAAAATGAAAACAACAGCGTTCCAAAAGTTGAAACACGCATCAAAATGAAAACAACAGCGTTCCAAAAGTTGAAACACACATCAAAATGAAAACAACAGCGTTCCAAAAGTTGAAACACGCATCAAAATGAAAACAGCGCTCCAACAGATGAGGCGCACTGCAAAAGATAAGTCGCGCTCCCAATACAGAACGAGCTGCAAATAGAAAAGCCACAACGGAAGTGCTCCAGACCACTAGGGGCAGTCGAACAGAGAACAAATCATAAAGCATATTATAGTTTTCAGAATGGCACTAGTTATTTGTGTATTTTAACTTATTTATTTTAAGAATATTTTACACTACATCAGAACTGTCACGTTATATTTTAATAGTGTGCGGAGGAGAATCAATGCATGGATGCCAGGTTGGGTGAATGGTTAAAGAGATTGCCTTGAATGCGGGAGACCCTGGTTCAATTCCCAGTCTCGGAAATTTTCTGTTATTACTTTTTTTTTTTAAGCCTTTTGTTTTGGATAGATCGAACCAAGCAACAACAAAGAATAAACATGTAGATGTATTTATCTATTTCACCCGATCTATCCAAAACAAAAGGCTTAAAAAAAAAAGAAATTATCACCACAAAATTTCCGAGACTGGGATTTGAACCAGGGTCTCCCACATTCAAGGCAATCTCTTTAACCATTGACCCAACTTGGCATCCATGTATCAATCCTCCTCCGCACACTATTAAAACAGATACAACGTGACAGTTCCGATGTAGTGTAAAATATTTGTTTTTTTCATTCATTCATTCAACCTTTATTTACACAGGCTAGCCTCGTTGAGCCACGGGGACTCATTTACAAGAGGGACCTGTTTCACTCACATCCAGGGTCAATTTTAGAGTTACCAATCAGCCTAACATGCATGTTTTTTTTGGACTGTGGGAGTTAAAATACACAAATAACTAGTGCCATTCCGAAAAGTATAATATGCTTTATGATTTGTTCTTTGTTCGACTGCCCCTAGTGGTCTGGAGCACTTCCGTTGTGTACTGTTTTGATTGTAGGTCCCTGTTACTCTCATGTGAATAAAGTACTGTAGTAGCAAACTTGGTCTTATTTTAGACTTTGTGATGCAAACATGACAGTTTATTGTGGCCCCAACACACACCTAACAGCAAACAACACCTGCAGCTCGTTCTGTTTGCAGGTCGTCCCCTTTTGGGAGCGCGACTTATCTTTTGCAGTGCGCCTCATCTGTTGGAACGCTGTTGTTTTCCTTTTGATGCGTGTTTCAACTTTTGGAACGCTGTTGTTTTCATTTTTATGCGTGTTTCAACTTTTGGAACGCTGTTGTTTTCATTTTGATGCGTGTTTCAACTTTTGGAACGCTGTTTTCTTTTTGCAGCGTGCTGTTCTGTTTTTGCTGCGCGTTTGCACCCCTCGGCCACCGTACTAATCACCTCAACAAGAGACTCTGTATTTTTGTCCTTATTAATAATCAGAAGAATAATCTCCTGTTGTGTTATTATCATCAGTAGGTTCAATATGTTGATAATTGAATGACGTTGTTTAATCAAAGTGACAGGTCAACAGTGTTTGTGTAAAGTGTTAAGACAGTTTTTAATCAGTTTTAAAAGACGACAGTTAGTTTATAAGAAATTTGATCAGAACCAATTTGCTGTACACATCTTGATGTAATTTTATGATTCTGTTAATAAATGATTCATCTCCTGGTGAATCAACATAAATTAACGTTTCATGCCTGTTACATCTAATCTGACCACACAATTTGTTTGTTAAATTCCTGAAAAAGAGCGAACTCGTGAAATAATTGTTGATAAGGTTGTGTCAGGTATGACCTGCTCATTCTTACATTTGGTGTATTGGGCGGCTCAGTAAATCTGAACCCCCTTAAAGAACTACAATATTCCACTTGTAAAATAACTGTTCATATAAACTGATAAAGACTGATCAGACTTTCTATGCGACAATCATTAAACTTCTGGCCAGGACTGTGTTGGGTTTTAAAAACCGTCTGATTAGAGCTTTAAATAGTGAAAACTGTCTGATGAAAGATCAGAGCTGCCTTGGTTGGTCTGAGTCTCTGATGTGTAGTTCTACTTTTTTTCTTCTTCCATATCTGTGATACTTGAACAAAAATAGTTTTCATACTTAATGTACTTGTGACAAGTAATGTGTTATTATAGTTGTGAGAATATGCAATTCTGCCCCAACTGTTGATTAATAACGTCTTGTTAAATTGGTTTTGGTTGCTCCCCTTTTATGAATAAATCATGCACTTTCACTCTGCTATAAACCAAATCTAGTCTCTAATTTTAAAGCGGGTGGAAGTGATTGGTTTATATGTTAAACAGGTTGCACTGAACACAAACATTCACACAGGGAGACAGCCTGAAATAAAAACAGTCATTTAAAAAGCCAAATAAAAGCCCTGTGTGCAGCAGTTTTATTTTCCTGCTGTGGACCGTCTGCAGCTGACTGCTCCTCTTTGTTTCTCTTGATAAACAGCCGATGTTCTCATGTTGCTATTCTTACAAATTTCATTGTGTGAATGCTTAAGCATTCACACTACTGTGATCCTGTTTATATATTTTTTACTTACTATCCCTATTATTCTGTATATCTTAGTGTCTCTTCTTGCAGTTATTAAGCTATTTCACTAATTATATCAAAATGTTCAGCTCCTTCAGGAGAAGGGTGCTATGACTTTTTGTATTGATGCAGCTTTAGCTTTTTGAAATATCTAGCCTTTTCAGCCATTTTTTTTCTAATAGAAAATGGACTGAGCTAATTTTACACCCTTCACATCTTTAGATCTGTTTACAACCTTTTACTGCTCCTTTCATAGTTTGTTCTGGTTCAGCTTCTTTCAGCTTCATTGTGCAAATTTAAACGTTTTTGGCTACTTTCAGTTGTATCTTTCAGCTGTTTTGTTCTTTTTCAGAATCTTTCTTCTAACTCCAAAACTATTGTGCTTCTTTTAACTTCTTTCAGCTAATTTCAGCTTGTTATGCTACTTTCAGGTTATTTATGCAAGTTTCAGCATTTTCTGCTATTTCAGCCATTTTTTTTTAGATATTTCAGCCACTATTTATCTGTTTCATGCTAATGTTAGCTTTTTCAGCTAATTCCACATTTTTGCACTTGTTTCTACCCTTTTCAGCCTAATTCAGCAAAAATGTGCTCACACAACTTCCTTATGGTAATCTAGGTTTATTTCTTCCTTTTTAGCTACATTTCAGTTGATTATTATTATTTATTTATTTTTGCTTGTTTCAGAAAATTTCCATTTTTTTTATTTCTGTTTCTTTCAGACTATTTGGGCAAAATTGTGTTCTCCACTTCCTTCTGGAAATTTACGCTTATTTATGCTCTTTTAGCTATGATTTGGCTGTTCTTTGCAAATTTCAGCTTTTTTCAGATAATTTTCACTTTTTTGTGTTAATACCATACCATACCATACCATTTTATTTATAAAGCACTTTAAACAGGAACAAGTCCACCAAAGTGCTGGTGGCTTTTAATGTTTGCTTCTTACAGCCTAATTGGGCACAATTGTCCTTTCTCCACTTCCTTTCGGTAACTTAAGCTTCTACCTGCCGTTTCAACTACTTTTCAGCTATTTCTAGCTAATTTCAGCTTTTTTAGCTAATTTATTTATTTTTGTGCAAATTTATTTAAACCTAATTCAGCAAATATGTGTTCGTTCTGCTTTCTTCTAAGGCTTGTTCTTCCATTTCAGATACATTTTAGCATGTTTTGCATATTTAGCATTTTAGCATGTTTAGCTAATTTCAGCGGTTTTCAGCAAGTTTTTCAGCAATAAGAATTCACACTGCATTTTTGCTGGAAATGTAATTTCTCTAGTCTCTATTTTTCCATTATTCTTTATTTTTTATCTATTTTTATAATAATAATAATAATTATAATAATAATAAATTTTATTTATAACGCACTTTACATACAACAGATCTCAAAGTGCTACAGTGTATGAACATTAAATAAAATCAAGATAAAACTCAACTATAATTGTAACCAAGAGGAGGAACAACCAAGAGGATAGTGACTCACAGATGATTGCATCAAAAACTTAAAATTCCCGAAATGCAGATAAAATACTCAAATAAAAACTGGGTGCAAAAAAAAAAAGCACAATTAATTAATTAAATTGGATGAAAAGAAAGGTTTTAAGACCTTTTTTAAAACATGTCACGGTCTGTGGGTCCCTCAGATCTTTTGAGCTCATTCAGCATCTTATGAAGTTAGCGAGTGTTTACGGATCATTTTGACCCGTTTGCTAATTTCTTCTGAACCATTATGTATTTGACTGAAATGAGCACATCGGCTCATCTCTCCCCTCGTCTTCTCTGCTCAGCTGATTAAGCGAAAAGTGTTGGTCAAAATCAGCGATTGAGCCAACACAATCAAGCTTTTATCTCGATTTTCCAAGGATGACCTTTTCCCCTCTAATTGGTTCCTGGAGAGCTTTGCAGCTGCACTGAAGCTTGCCTGGATGTATAATGCCTGTTTGAAAAGTCTTTTTATACTTCTTTCATGTGATAAAACCAAATCATCCAATGTCATGCATGAGTTAAAAAAGCTTCTTGGTCATTGACAGTGAAAAGGAGTGAAAGTTAATTGTGGCTAATTGATTGGACTTGTGAAAAACTGATTTTGTTCAGAGATTTGTAGTTTAGTAAGATCAAATAAGTCTTCTGGGCATGTTTACATGAAACAGCAGGGCATAATTTCTCTTTAATCGGGTAAACAAGTTTTTGCCAAGTCTTAAATGGCTAAAAATCTAAATGGATCAACAATATGTGTTGGTTCTGAACTCATTTGAGCCATGCAGGTAAAGCTTCATAGCGTAATAGTTTACTAGATGTTCTGATGGAGCCAGCTGTCCATAAATGTGAAGCTGGACAACAGACTGGTTGAAGCAGTTTTTTGTACGAGGAATGAAAGAATGAGGCTCACATCAGACTACATCCTCAAAAGAGCCAAAGCAAACTGAACACATCAAACTCTTATGAAGCAGACAGTTTAAAGGGTAAACAAAGATGGATGACATTGCTGCTGTCTGAACAGCTTTCTGCTCAGGGAAAACAACATCAAGAAAATATAACTGGTTTGGTCAATTCATGGAGGAGGCAACATTTAAGGACTGCAGAGGATAATATGTTAGCTGAGTAACATGCTGGCATAGATTCTCCATCAACAAGGACATGGTAAATACAGTAGTCCCTCGATATTTTGCGGTTTGACTTGCGCTGACTCACTCTTTTGCAGGTTTTTAACTTAAGATTGTACACAACACACAATTGGCTGATTGATGGAAGGTGACTAACCGGAGCCCTGTGCTGAGGGGTGGACTGCCCTTTGGGAGCACTGGGGTATTTCCCGGTGGCCTGGCCCGCTCAACGATTGCAACGACAGGCGGGTGCACAACCTGTTGTGTGTCTCTGCTTTGCTGTGATAGACAGCCACAGAAAGATAAAGGAGGCGNNGGGGGGGGGTCTGTCTTTCTCCATCGTTGCCGTGGGAGCTTCAGTGAGGCGGATACCAGAGCGAGCGGCATGGATTGCTTATCTAAAATAATCAGGCGCGACCCGAACCGCGCCTTTAGTCCCCCTCGATGGTCACTGAGTGGGCCAGGCCACCGGGAAATGTCCCAGTTCTCCCAATGGCCAGTCCGCCCCCATGGTTCAGTAACCGTAGCATCTGCCTGTCTACTGTCTTTCACTGTGCTATTTTAAAGCATTTAGAGTTTAAAACATTGTTAAGAACATTGCAATTGTGGGAAGAGTTTATAAAGCCTTAATGTATATATATTTATATATATGTACTAAAATATAGCGTCCCTACTTTGTGGATTTTCATCTATCGTGGGGGTTTCTGGAACTTAACCCCCACGATAAATGTGGGACTACTGTACGTAAAACGAGGTTTAAAAAACACAACTGGACTTCTAGTCTGTGAAGACATTTAGCTTCAGAACCAGGAGACCAGCCTGGTTCAGAATTCAAGTCCAGTTGTTATATCCATCCATTATCTTTTACCCGCTTCTTCCATTTTGGGTCACGGGGATCGCCGGTGCCCATGTCCAGCAATCACTGTGCGAGGGGCGGGGGACACCCTGGACAGGTCCATCACAGAGACACATAGAGACAAACAACCATTCACGCTCTCACTCACACCTAGGCTCAATTTAAAGTTACCAATCAGCCTAACATGCATGTTTTTGGTCTGTGGGAGGAAACCGGAGCACCAGGAGAAAACCCACGCATGCACGAAGAGAACATGCTAACTCCACCCAGAAGGGCCCCCTGAACCGGGATTTGAACCGTTAACCTTCTTGCTGAGAGGCAGCAGCTCTACCAGTTGCGCCACCGTGCTGCCCAGTGGTTATAGTTTTCGTTTTTCATCATGCTTGCTGTTTCCTGTCATCTTCTGACTCCGTTTTCTTTGCCCAACTCGCTCTTTTGGCTGTTGGCAACACGTTTGGAGCAGCAACACGTTTGGAGCAGTAACGTGTTCACATGACCGGACTGATCCAGATTCTGCTCCAGACGTTCAAACTTGTTCGTTGGGACCGTTCGGTTCCTCTTCACACACTGACAGATTTTGGGGCCAACTGACCCCAACCCGTGCACTCTGGTGATGAGTCGGCCCAGCTGGGAATCATGGGTAAAATCTGGCAAATAAAAAGTGTCTTTGGCTTTAGATTGTATTGTATTGTATTGTATTGTATTGTATTGTATTGTATTGTATTGTATAATTTTATTCATTTCATATTAAAACAATGACAATTTTTAAAAGAAAAGTTAAACAAAAACATAAAATGAAAGGAAGCAGAAGAAGAAAACATTTCTTATCATATCTGCATGGATGATGACAGAAGATCCTGTAGAGTCAAACAGGATACGTCAAGTCCTTCGGGTTATAATAGAAGCCGTTCATGTCATTTCAAAGACTGAAAACAACTCAGAACTTAAACATACCCTTGTAACATTTCAGCTGTTTGAATGTCCTGAAGCCTGAGTGGACCCCCCGGAGGATTTCCAAGTGTTTGCCTCTGTCTGGCTCTGAGCTGACCTGTGATTACTTCATGTTCTGCAACCTGCAGCTCAGTTGGTGCTAAATGTTCTCCTGCATCCAGTCTGTTCTTAATGAAGTTTCATGAATTAATGCCAGTCCTTTGTTAACCTTTTCTTGAACATAGCTCTACGTGTCTCATGGTTTTAAAACCAACAGAAGCTTAAAAATGTGTGATGTTTTAGTTGATGCTGGAGCACAGGACGCTCTCCACTCTCCATCAAGTGCCTAATGGAGCACGTAATGTCCCTGAAAGGACAACTTACTGCGTCCAGCTGACCTCTGATGTTTGCTGTGAGTCTGCAGCGTCTTTGTGGGCACACCTGCCCCAGACCTGCAAACAACATCAGGCACGGAGCGGTTCCTCCCTCACACGACTCCATCAGGGACAACCACGACGAGAGGAGTCAGAAGATGGTGTCAGAGCCGAATAAAAAAAAAAAAAAAAAAGAAGCAATTAAGAGTTAAAGGGGACCACACATTCAAAATTCACTTTTTAATGTTTTTGTACTCAACTTTGGGTATTTACTTCATAAAAAAAACAGTCCTAAGGCCAAAAAAATGCACCCAGTGGTTTATTTACTCTAAGTAGATTTATTTTACTGTGATAATATAGGTTTCGTTTTTGAAATAAACTGGAGATCAATCTCGCTTGTGACGTCACAAGCGAGAGGACAACCCACCCCAACCTGAGTCCAGCCCCTCACCTAGCAACCCCATGTTAGGCTCAACCCACTTCTGTATTAAACACATGACTGTTGTTTTTCATGATTTCATCTCATCTTTTGTTTATATGTTATTAATTTCATGTGTACAGCACTTTGTTGCAGCTGTGGTTTTTTAAATGGCTTTATAAATAAAGTATAATTGTTATTTTTATGTTTTAGTTCAATTTTTAGTGTATTTGCGATCTCTCCCAACGCGCCGCCGGCAAAAATTAAACGAGCATACCCCCGGCGTAGAGACCGGTTGCGACGGGACCCTCTTCTGGCTTGATGGAGCGGAGCTTCAACTGTACAGCCTCACTGAAGCCTCACAGGAGCCTCGCAGCAGCGAGGACCTTCTCCTTACGGATTAATTTACGGGAGACACTTGGTGAACTTTGTGTTGTCTTGACTGGAACAGCGATAACTCCCAAAATCGCCGCGTGCAACGAGCGGAGCTGGCGAACACCGGAAGAGGAACAAGCTAACATTAGCATCGGATTCGGGTGGTCTAATGCTAAAAGGAGCAGCAAATTGCGGCGCGCTCAGACGGGTTTCGGTAAGTTATCTTAAGCTAGCACTAACAGTAAGTCAAATGAGTAATAAAAAAAGAGCTAATTTTAAAACAACAACACATTACAGATACTGGCTGTTACAGAGGGCGTAAACAGATCGTTGAAGGGCGTGGACTTCAGAACTTCTATCAGAAACCGGTCGTTCAAAACGAAAGTTAAAAATGGCAGAATTAAAAAGGGTATAATTGATTATCTAAGAATTATTTTGTGCATTAAATTGAAGGAATAGGGTCTGGATAGCCCACAGAAATACCATAAAAATTTAAAAAACACATCTGAGGTCCCCTTTAAAGATTGGAGCCTGGTGTTAATCAGCCTTCATCCCGTGTCACCTTTGGAGACGATTTGCTGCGACACATGAATAAGCTCCGCTCCTGCTGCCACCAGACTGGAACACATTACCAGGGAGAAGAATTTTTTTTTTTTTTAATGTGAAAATGAAAATGGCCGCAGTCTAATTGCTGTCACTCGTTGGAAGAATAAAGATCAGTTACGTCCCTTCAATCAGGGGTGATGTTTGTGTGGGGCATTCAGACTGATCAGTTTAACAGATGCTTTATTTAAAGATGTGCAGACTCACAGCTTCAGAGGAGCTCAACACTTTCTGATAATTAAAGTTTCGAATGTGATAAATGAACACGGTGTCCGGATCTAAGCTCGTTTAGTGAAATCGAACAAATGTACCTGCAGCCATGAAGCTTTACCAGCAGACATTTTCAACACCGTTTGACTTCTTCCACTTGTAAATTTATTTTTCACACTAATTTGCAAAATATAAAAAAGTGACCGTTTTCCTTTTTCCGCTTGAAAAAAGAAAAAGAAAAAAAGAAGTCCTCCACAGAATATAATTCACAGCCGGGAGTCTGTCACTTGTGAGTTACAGACCATCAGGCAGCTCGGTTCCCTCTGGCGAGAAGCACAAAATGCTTCAGTCAGGTAAAAAACAACTTTCTCATTTCTTTTCTTTCAGTTTTTATTTTTTTAAATCAAACTTTAAATGGATATTTTCCGCTTTTAAAAATGTATCAGCCAATTCTTCACACCAACTGTGTGGTTCACTGAAAACTGCACCGGATGAGTTTTAAATGTTCTCTTTAAATCTACAATATACTGTAATTACCAGTACTGGGGTTTATTCACATCACAAATTGTACAAAGTTCTGAGGAGCACAGTGCATGAGAAACCTGTTGTGTTTGGAGCTCATCAGGACCATGGTGTAGAATATGGCAGATTAGATTAGATTCAATTCAAATTATTTGTTTATACAGCACCAAGTGACAACAGAAATCATCTCAGGGCACTGAAAAGAAGCATTCATATACATAAAATATCATTTAGTAAAATGATTTATCTAAAATAGGGTAGAGTAGCCAGCACGTTTCTTCATCTTCATTTTGTTTCAGTCTCCCATCCTGAGCGAGCACAAAGGCAACAGTGGAAAGGAAAAACACCCTCATAACAGGAAGAAACCAGCAGAACCAGGCTCAGGACAAGCGGCCTTCTTGACCGACTGGGTTTAAGGGGACAGGAAGTAGAAAACTGACAGAATGGCAGGTGCAGAATGGAGACGAGCAGGTCCTCACAAGGAGGAACGACCAATAAATAAATAAATAAATGTTAAGATAGAAATAATTACCAATACAAATGATTACTTTGTAACTATTCACTTGATGAAATGAGGTCCATTTGTCCTCAATTTATTTGGTAACAGGCTAGTTGTTTCTCAAACTCTTCAAAACATGGAAACTGTTGGACAATTTAATTATCCTGTCATAACTCGTTAAATAAATAGCCACAAATAGGACAACGAGAAGATCGTTTCAACCCAGGTTTAATCTTGCATAAGGAGCAGCAATTAAACAGACAAGCATACAAGGTGTTAACTTGTCGCTCCGTCTTACATGGTCTGCCCAAAGAGAAAAAGTGAACAAAAGCTTATACCCATCATTGGACAGGGAGGGAGGTCGAGACAGCCTCTGCTTGACAGTTCACTTCTCTTGAAGGCGTCAGAGTTTATTCATTATGGTAAATGGACTGTACTTGTATAACACCTTTCTATCTTATCAAGATACCCAAAGCGCTTTACTTTCCAATATATATTCCTCATTTACACATTCATACAGCACTCTACTAGATCTATACAAAGCTAATCTGAATCTGTAGAGAATAATCAGAGCTTTATCACATTCATACACTGATGGGACACACATCAGAGGTAATAAGAAGTTCAGTGTCTTGCCCAGGGACACTTGGGCATGTTACTGCTGGTGGAATCGAACCCACAACCCTTGCATTGGAAAGACGACTGCTGTAACCACTCAGCCACAGCCACCCTCAGTTATCATTTATAAGACTCAGTACAGCAGAAAGGCTCTCTTGACATTACACACATGGTTCTACCGTATTATTCGGTCTATAAGTCACACCTTTTTGCCTAATTTGCATGCCCTGCGACTAATAGAGAGGTGATACTTGTTTATGGATTTTCCCCCATATTTTTAGACCAATTTTTGGCTCAGATATGACCGTTTTTCATTTTGGCAAAAATGGTGCAGTACCACTTTTGTCCTCTAGGGTACACGACCGTTCCCACCTCATGTGTCCGACGGCAGCCTCCTCTGGTCGGACTGATTCTGTCGCAGCCCGGCCTCCTGCTCTGGAGGTATGAACTACAGTTAGCTCAGTGTTTGTTAGCAATGGGTACAATTTATCTAAATAACTCATGAACTACAGGACAGATTTTTATCAAACTTACAGAAAGTATAATAATAATAATAATAATCATTTTATTTAAAAGTGCCTTTCCCAAGGACACTTAACAAACCAATACAGTGTAATACAGATCAAACAATATCAGCGACAAATTGAAATATAAAATACATAAAGATTATAAAATGCAAAATAATAGAAATACATTTAGTAAAGTTAATGATAAGCTAAAGAGATGTGTTTTCAGAGCAGTCTTGAACAGAGAAAGGGAGGTGGTGTTTCGGAGGTCTGGCGGTAGAGCGTTCCAGAGGTGAGGGTAATCACTACATGGACATTTACAAACTGTTATCTGTATGAGACATTTGAGCTAAAATTCGATTTATTCATAATTTATTTTCGCAGCGCACGCGACGGTTTGGAAGACGTCAAAGCGAAAGGATTTAAATCCAGCAGATTTGACCATTCCGTGAATTTATTAAGGAACGTTTAAGCTCAGAAACACTTTTGCTATAATGTCAGCTAAGAAATATATGTTTTAAGGGTTTATTTTTGCTAAATTTTAAAGAAAATGCTGCGGTCCCACCCGTGCGGGTGCTCGTAGCAAAACTACTTTTTAAATCCAGCTGATTTGACAATTGCGGTCATTTATTAAGGAAAAGTTCAGCTAAGACACATCTTTGCTATAATTTTCAGCAAACAAATAATTGTTTTTACCGTGTTAATCTTGTTAAAGTCCTTCCGTGCTCGCTCGCTCCTGTGGCCGCCATTTTCAGCAGGGCAAATGACGCGCTGACGCGTCGCGGTGATGCATAATACATGCGACTTAAATAAAGGTGCGACATGTTTATGGATTTTTTCAATTTATTGCCAATAATTGGACAATGCGGCTTATAGAGAGGTGAGACTTATCAGGCGGAAGATACGGTATTTTAATTTGGCATTAAAAAGTGAAACACATCCATGACCTTTACGTAATCTTCCCCTATCAGTAACCTCCAGAAAATTGAAAAAATTTCCAACCTCTATGTGACCTGTTATAGTCGGAGTGGGGAGCAGGTGGAAGAGAGTCTGAAGAGGTAAAGGTCTGAGCTGGACAGAAGACTGACTATTAGGCAAGGGACATTGTAAACTTTAGGTTTTCATGTAACTGAAAGTGGGAGAGTCTCCATGAAAACCTAACGTTTTAAAAAACATATAAATATAAAGTAAAATACAATAAATGAAATTTGGAACAATAATTGTGTTATACAACAAGTACAGAGCTTTATCATTGAACAAGTTCCTGACTTTGTATAATACTGCAATAGATTTAGCTATCTTTATCCTTACAGAATTTATGTGTTGTTTCCATGTCAGTTTGTCATCAATAATAACAACCAAAAACTTCACTTCACTTACATGACAAATCTCAACACCATCAATCTCAAATGGAACATTGTTTCCTTTTTTATTACAGAATATCATGTTATCAGTTTTATCTAAATTTAATGATAATTTATTAAGTTTGAACCAATTTTGTATAATAACAAATTCTGTCTTCACCAACTCCAACATCTGTTCCATATCTTTACCCAAACAAACAAAAAAAGTGGTATCATCAGCAAAAAGGATACATTTAAGGAGTCCTGACACCTTTACCAATTAATTCACATATAAAATAAATAACTTTAGTCCAAGTACAGAGCCCTGGGGAACTCCACATGTGATATTGCAAAGGTCGGATCTTACATCATTTATTTGCACAAATTGTTTCCTATCTTTCAAATAGCTAGATACTGTAACGCTGGTCCTCTAACACCATATTTATTTAATTTGTCAAGGAGAATGATATGATCAATATTATCAAATGCTTTTTTAAATCAACAAAAATACTAACACAATATTGTTTTTGATCGATAGCAGTAGTTATTTGTTCTATTAATTCCATGATAGCATTTGACGTATAATTTTTTGCTCTGAACCCATACTGACTGCTATTTAGAATATTTTGTTTATCAATAAATTGGTCTAATCTAATACAATAAAATAATAAAAACAAAAACAACACTGATTAACGTTTGGAGCCATTTTGGTTCAAGATGGCTGCCACAGCTACGTCAGAAAACTCGAAATTTGTTATTCTTTGAGATATTGAGCTGACATTTGGTATGGTGGTAGCTGAGAATCCAAGATGGCCACCTTAGCTAAAATTGTAAAAATATGATAACTCAGCTATTTTAAAAGTTATAGAGCTGAAATTTGGTGTGATCATAGCTGACAATGATGCACAACATGTTCTGAATTCAAATAAAAAAATACAAGATGGCTACCAAAGTTACATTTAAATTACTTTAACTCAGCTATTTTTACACACATACTGTAGAGCTGAAATTTGTTGTGTTTATAACTGAGAACTTTGCCCATCACATAATGGACACAAATACAAATTCCAAGATGGCCACCATAGCTTAAAAGATAAAAATGACTATAACGCATAGATTTTATTTTTTATTTTTGCCTTATTGAGCTGAACTTTGGTATAGTGGTAGCTGAGAGCGAACCGCAACACTTAGTACAGTCAAATAAAACATTTAAATGGCCTCAACGTGGCAGTCCCCATCAAAGCTTATCCAATAACTTTCTAGTTAAAAATTTAAAACTTGATTTATTTTCAAAGAAGACAGTTTAGGTCGGGTGCGGATTGTCCAAGGGCTGCTTTTGGCCATCATGCCATACATTGCCCAAATCAACTCTAACAGCCAATGGATCATGTGAATATTATACATAACCAGCTTTTCTGCCATTTCTCAGTATATATACTCCAGCTTTAGTGGTAGCGGGCAACATGCATTCCTTCAAGCAAAGCTAAAATTTTTCTTTCTTTTCCAAGTAGAAATAAATGAATTCTCATAGTTCGTTTTATTTTAGCAGCAAAGGTTACGCCCTGTGTCGGAAACCAGGCTGGCAGCTGCAAGCTGAGCAGCTGAGCATCTTGTAAGAAATAAGAAAATAGAAATATTCCGTTGTCGTATATATATTTTTTTTTTGCGCAGCTGTTTCTGCTTTCTTGTCTCGTGCTTGTCCAACTAAGTTAGCATCAAATGATAAAACCTCCCTGAAGACAATAAGCAGTTAGCTTCAGATAGACTTTCAGAAACTTTGGACCGGTAGTAGCTGCCGTTTGCAGCTGCTTTTCAGACTCCGGTTGCCACGGTAACTTCAACATCTTTAAGCCTTTGAAGCTGAGGATACAGCGTGATCGTGTGAAAAAGCATTTCAAACTTTTCCAAGTGAAAGGAGAAAACACGTTGGGTTCATCTATGGGAGGTTACGTGATGAAGGAGAGAGGCTTCACACACCTGACTGGTTCGTCAGCTTACCTTCTCCTCACCTGTTGAGGGACAAACATGATGTAAAAGAAAAGTTTAGATCAAGATGTTACAAGATGCTACAGATGAACACTGAATGTTCCAAAAGCTACATTAGTTTTAAAAAGAAATGAAGTTATGACCCTACAACGGCTCATTTGAGTGTTTAGTTTGTGACTTTAGTCTTTATATAAGAAATGCAGTCTCAGTTATCACATCTCATGTGTTCAGTGGTTCGTCAGATATTTGACTAACAATGATTTGATTCTAAGTGAATGGCCCAAATTTAAACAAAAAAGTCATGTGTGATGGGGTGGCGCTTAAGATTTCTGTTGAGAGTTAGATTTAACGACTACCACACCACATTTTAGACCCCTGTCTGTAGATTTGAGTGAGCCGCAGCCAATTGAAGTTCAACTGGCTGTGGCGGCCATTTTGAATCAAGTTGGTTCTAAAAGCTAATTAGTTAGATCTTCATCCAATGTCACAGTTCACGCTCAATAACTGCTCAGGTAAAAAAAATCCAGTAATGTTTAGTCAGGTCATCTGGATGTTTTATTTTTATTTTTATTTTTTTTATGTTTCGTCCTTCATCCAAAGGACTTCCTCAGTCCAAGGAGCCACAACAAACTCAGTCCCACAAGCAGCACACTCGCATACTGAATCAACCAGCTTGATGGCAATAAGATGGTTTCTGGGACCCGCCCTCTCCCCCGTCAACTCCTCTGATGTAGCCATAACCAAAGTGGTTCAAAACAGCAGTCATGTTGTGATGATGAAGTCCTTTGGATGAGAGACCAGGTGACCTGAATGAACATTGTTGGGTCTTCACCCGGTGTTTTATTTTCTGCACATTCATTTAAAACTCGCCCCAGTGGCTTGGGAGTTATTTTGCTAACAGAGAAACATTTTTGTGTTTTTACAACAGCTGATGCTGGTGAATATTCTCCCGTCATCCAGGACATGACAAAATCAGAACAATCATTCAATACAAAAACAACTGGACTTTATTTGTTACAGAAAACGTTTCACCCTCTATCCAAAGGGCTTTTTCAATTCAAAGGAGCAGCCTGTGTGACAGTGAAGTTATAAACAGGCTGACATGCCACACACCAACCTATGTAAATTGGAAGCTGAGATAACGCCCACACATACCTGAGATAACATACCCATCCTATGTAAATTGACGAACCAACACATCACACCTTAACAGTAGGGGGTTTCTTAAGGTCTTTGTTACTCTAATTTACAGAAGCAGCTACAGTACTCTGTTCTCAACAGGTGTGAACCGTCTGGGAATCAGATTTAAAGCTGCATTATATGTTTTTGAAAGTTGGAACCTGAGGGCCCCCCCTCGGTTAAGAGAAGGCCTTTCCCTTTTAACATACACAGCTTCTTTCACACCCCTCTCAACACAACAGCTGATATTTCTCTTGAAGCACATTTTGTCACAGTCAGCATCAGTGGCTGTTTAAACAACAAATAATAGATTAATACCTTGAATGGTTCTTTAAGAGGACACTGACGTCATAACTTTGTTGTAGTCGATGCAAACAACGGCTACGTTGAAGTGATTACAGTTAGACAATCAATGAGACAATCAATGCCCGGATCGATTAATACAGTGGCACGAAAAGGAGGCCGACAAGTTGGAGATGATGAGAGGCAGGGAGGCACGCTGGAGAGAAAGATAAGCTGAGGAGGGAGAGGAGCAGCAGTCGGGGAGCATTACAAGGTGAATATGAGAAACTACAGAGAGAAGAGAGATAAGAGGGATGAGCAAAACGAAGAGGGAGCGGCGCACGGGGAGCTGGGAGAAGACGAGCCCAGAGCAGCAGAGATAAAGGCCTTTTAGCTGCGAGGAAAACACAAAGATGTGGCGGGTGGGAGAGCAGAGGAACAAAGGAACGGCTTCCACAGCGGAATGAGACGAGGCATACGCAGAACGAGGAGTGAGTCAGATCATCGGAGCTGCGAGGAAGAGGAGCTGGTGTCTGAGGAGGAGGGAGCTGGGGGGTGGGCAGTGTGCTGCACACCCCTCCCTGAACTGGCCTTGATAGGACAATATCACCCCAGACGCCATTTACCTATTTATTTTCATCTGACGGCCTTCGTTCCTGAAGTTTATGTTTATGTTTATTAAATTTGTTCATTTTTTTTTACAAAAGAAACAATACAAGACAATCTCATAAATGATTGTGTACAAAATGTAAAAAAATGAAAGGTAGCAGAAAGAAGAATAAATCTTATTATATCTGCCCCTTACTTCCAACAATCAGATTAAACAACAATAATCAACCATGTAAACAATAATAATCTTCAACCAACTTTTTCCAACAATCAGATTAAACAATAATAATCTTCAGCCAACAGTACAAAATGACTAACTCTTTCTAATTTTCTAACTAATACAATACACATTACGCTATTTCATATATTTTTTTAACACATTTGTTTTGATCATTTTTTTAAATGTAAACATTGACTTGGCATTTTTAACTACATTCTCCAAGCCATTCCATAATCTAATTCCCTGGATTGAGGTAGAACGTCCCTTCAAACTGGTTCTGAATTGTGGTTTTACAAACAACTCTGTCCCCTTAAGATTATAACAACTTTGTCTTTTAACAAAGTGCATTTGGATATTTAAAGGTAATGTATTATTTTGAGCTCTATACATAACTGATAAAATATTATAGTCTACCAAATCATGGAACTTCAATAACTTTAGTTGATAAAATAATGTACTTGATGGATGACGGTAATGCTTTCTAGTGATAATTCTTACGGCTCTTTTCTGTAATACAAAAATAGGCTTTGTGATTGTTTTACACGCATTCCCCCAAACATCAATACAATAGATTAAGTGTGGAACAATGATTGTGTTATACAACAAATACAGAGCTTTATCATTCAATAGGTCTCTGACTTTGTACAGTACTGCTATCGATTTAGCTATTTTTATTCTTACAGAATTTATGTGTTGTTTCCATGTCAGTTTGTCATCAATGATAACACCCAAAAACTTCACCTCACTCACTCTACAAATCTCAACATCCTCAATTTTGAGTGGAACATCAACAGTTTTCTTTTTATTACCGAATATCATGTAATTAGTTTTTTCTAGATTTAATGATAATTTATTTATTTTAAACCAAGTTTGTATCTTGACAAATTCTGTCTTTATCAATTCCAACATTTGTTCTATATCTTCACCTAAACAGAAAAAAGTGGTATCATCAGCAAAAAGTACACATTTAAGGAGTCCTGACACATTTACCAAGTCATTCACATATAAAATAAAAAGCTTTGGTCCAAGTACAGAGCCTTGGGGAACTCCACATGTGATATTACAGAGGTCAGATCTTACATCATTTATTTGTACAAATTGTTTCCTATCTTTTAAGTAGCTAGATACCCACTGTAATGCTGGTCCTCTAATACCATATTTGTTCAGTTTTTCTAGGAGAATGGTGTGATCAATAGTATCGAATGCTTTTTTTAAATCAACAAAAATACTGATACAATATTGTTTTTGATCGACAGCAGTAGTTATTTGTTCCATTAATTCCATGAGAGCCATTGAGCCATTGAAGTTGTACATGGATTTAATTCATGTGTTGCAGCTGAAACTCTGTTTTTCATCTTTTTGCTGTAATCGTATGTTATTTATTAATAATAATAATACTTGTGTCCCACAGCTGCCTGAGCCTTTTGTTATGTCTTTGTGCTGGGATTTTTATATGTGCATAATAACAGCACTGGATGCTGTTGACACATTATGCAACTCGGAGCGGAGACGCACTGACACCGGTTCTCCAAGTGCATGTTTGTCTTCCACTCAACCCCCGCTCACCGTTTGTGTTAAGACTTGACATTGCTGCTTCTGCAGGGATGCATGTAGAGATGGTCCAAGGCTTTCTGCAGCCCTGAAATACATCTTAACTTCACCTCAACAAGCTGAGTTTTAACAAAAACAATGTTCAGATTCATCAATAATTCTTTGATTTGACTTCAACATCCTTACATCCCCTTCAACATATCCCCCACCCTCCTGTTCAACTAGCACCACTCCAAGCTTTAAATCTACTTACCACATGCTTATTGAGACCTTTGCTTTGAACTAATGATTATAACACAAGTGAAGCACAACAACAAGCTGCTGTTGATTAGGGATGCACCGATCCACATTTCTCACTTCCGATCCGATACCGATACTTAAGAACTGGGTATCGACCGATACCGATACTTTTCCGATCCGATACTGTTCAGGTATGTGAATCTGTATAATGAAATATTTGTACTGAGACTATAAAGTTATGTGTATTTTGGAATGTTTTCTATACTATAAAGACTATACTGTTAAAGTTTGTGAGTTTCCTGTTGTGAGTGTCTTCATTGGTTTTAACTCACATAATGTTAAGACGGCAGTCACAGAATATGATGGAACACAAGTGCTCTTTGAAGCTGGATCGGAAATATCGGCAGGTTGGATCCGATATCCGATACTTAAATTATGCTGGTATCGGATACCGATACCGATACTGGATCGGATCTGCCCCATCCCTGCTGCTGATGTCTGCAGTTAAAAGGCAACGTTGATCTGGATGGTATTTTCTGCTCCTACATGGTCTGAGACCGTATTCCTCCTCAAATTATATTTTCATCAAGGGATTATTTAGGTTCCAGGAAGGGCGTTTGGGATTCCAGTCAGATTGACAATGCTTGGGTTTTTCCATTTGTTCAAACAGTCACAACAATGGTTAATTTTTTTTATTATAATGCCGCTGCTGGTGGAGGTCAGGCTCCAGCGCTGGGGCCAATCTGCAGAGATATGACGGTTAGTGAACTGAGTATTTCTGTGAGCGAGATGGTGAACAGAAAAACAGCCACTAACTTTCTCAAGCAGATGGGGTGGGTGGGGCACCTATAGGAGCTGGGCATGATGTTACCATCACTAGAAGATGAGCAGACGGCAGAAATACAAGATCTTTGTCCCCCATCATCAACTGGAAACATCCACTCCGTGAACGCCTCTGTTGCTGCGTTGGTGCTGTCTGTGTATGACGTCTGCTGCAGTGGGAGTACCTGGAGTTCCCCTGTTTCTCCTTCAGTATAAAACATCTGTGGGATAAAAATCTCACATCTACGTCAGCAAGAATTCATATCTTACATCTTGTGGAGTATGAATCCACCTAATGCTAACAAATCATGTGAAGATTTTGTTCAAACATCTAGTGTGCTAAATGACAGTGGATATGAAGTCTTTACAGGAGACTATTTTCATTTATAAGCCAAGAGTAAACAGAAATCGGATCAAAAATATAATTCCCACCATTTTGTTGACTCCGGCCGAAGTCTTGCAGCTAGCATACCAGATGTACAAGGAAGTGTAACTCATGCGGTTAATGGTTGCAATGACAATTTAGTTCTTGAAGGAACTGACAAAAATGAAATAATGAACATGGTTAAAAAACTTACAAACAAGAAATCTAAAGACTGGTTAGACATGGATATGACCCTTGTGAAGGAAATTATCAGTTTTGTTATTGAGCCTTTTACTTATATATGTAATTTGTCATTCTCAACAGGGATATTCCCTGAGGGTATGAAAATTGCAAAGGTAATTCCACTCTATAAAAATGGTGAAAAATGTAAGTTTGATAACTATAGACCAATATCATTGCTGCCCCAATTCTCTAAGATACTAGAAAAATTATTTGTGATCAGACTGGATAGATTTCTTGATAAGCAGATGGTTCTGAGTGATAATCAATATGGTTTCAGAAAAAGCCATTCAACATCTATGGCTCTCATGGACTTTATTGAACAAATAACTACAGCTATGGATGAAAAACAATATTGTGTCAGTATCTTTGTTGACCTCAGAAAAGCCTTTGATACTATTGATCACTGCATTCTTTTGGAGAAATTGTACAAATATGGAATGAGGGGTCAAGTATTGCAATGGGTATCTAGTTATCTGACAAATAGGAAGCAATTTGTTCAAATAAATGAAGTAAGATCCAAATTTGCTAATATTACGTGTGGGGTCCCACAGGGTTCAGTGCTTGGTCCAAAGTTGTTTCTTTTGTACATAAATGATTTGGTGAATGTGTCGGGGCTGTTTAGGTGTGTTCTGTTTGCAGATGATACCACTTTTTTTTGTTTAGGAACAAATTTGGATCATATGCTGAACATGATGGAAACAGAGTTTGTAAAAATACAGACTTGGTTTGGGCTTAATAAATTATCGCTAAATTTGAAGAAAAACAAGTTATATGGTATTTAGTAATAGAAATACCACAGTTGATGCTACATTTAAAATTAATGGTAACATAATTAGTAAAGTGACAGAAATGAAATTTTTGGGTGTAATTATTGATGAGAACCTAACCTATTCACTCAAATTATGTATACATCTTTGGGGTTTTGACTAAAAATGGTAATATAATTTGTAAAGTGAAAGAAGTGAAATTTTTGGGTGTAGTTATTGATGAGAACCTGACCTGGAAATCTCATCTTAATTATTTGAGAACAAAGATAGCCAGATCTATTGCTGTATTATACAAGGCAAAATAATTATTTAACGATAAAGCACTACTTATATTGTATAATGCGATAGTTCTTCCATATTTGACTTATTGTGTTGAAGTTTGGGGAAAGGCATGTAAAACATCTACAAATTCTATTTTTATTTTACAGAAAAGAGCAATAAGAATCATCTCAGGAAAGCATTACACTCACCCATCTAACATACTATTTCAACAGTTAAATTTATTAAAGTTTTATGAACTGGTTGACTATGGAATTCTTCAGAATTCCTTACCTCCATATATTCAATCTTATTTTATTAAAAGAGTCAGTAACTACAATTTAAAAGGATTAGAAATGTTTGTAAAACCAAAAATTAGAACAAACTCAAAGGAACGATGTACATCAGTTCAAGGAATAAAACTGTGGAATGTTTTGGATAAAAGTTGTAAAAACGCTTCCTCAATGTTTTTGTTTAAGAAATTGGTAAAAAGTAGTCTATTGAAAAAATATGAAGTTGTTTAGCTTATTCTTTTGAAATCGGTTGTTCTTGGCACGGAGTCAGTTTTTGACTTGTTATGTTATATAATGCCTATTTAAGTTTGAATGTAATTTATGTATTTTATTTCATAAGTATTTTCTTTTTTTTTAAAGGAGCAGATGTTATAAGATTTTATCTTCTTTCTGCTTCCTTTCATTTTCTTTGTAAATTGTATTTTTTGTTTTGTTTTAATATTTACTCAATTTTAACTGAAAATGAATAAAGTTTTGTAAAAAAAAAAAAAAAATCAGGAATAACTTCAACAGTTACCTTAAGGAACAAAAGTAAGCATTTCAGGTTAGCAGTTTGGTGCAAATTTTACTTTACAAATGAAAATTAATTCCTAAAATCCTTGTGAATTCTCATCAGAATATTATTATTTGAATCAAACATTTTGTCCGAAATGAGAGTATTCAGTCCACAGCATAAAATATTTTAATAATAATAATATCTAAATGTTTTAAATTCAGATGTCACTAACTAATTTAATAATTATGTATACAGATACTTATTTGTTTATTTTATTGTTTTTCCTTCTTTCGGCTGCTCCCTTCTTCAGAGGTTGCCATAATGAACTAACTCGTACAAAGACTTGGCAGTTGTTTTCATGCTGGATGTCCTTTCTGACCACAGACCACCGAGCTACCACAGCCCTCTGTGTGGAGCATAGAGCTGCCATCTAGGATGCCTTGGGGAGCAAATGGAGGGGGTTAAGGGCCTTGCTCAAGGGCCCAGAGTGGGGCAAATGAAGGTAGAGGCTGGCATGGGTGCTTCACCTTTCCCAGTCACATTATGTTGTCAGTCCGGGGGATCAAACCAATGACCACAGCCCTCTGTGTGGAGCATAGAGCTGCCATCTAGGATGCCTTGGGGAGCGAATGGAGGGGGTTAAGGGCCTTGCTCAAGGGCCCAGAGTGGGGCAAATGATGGTAGAGGCTGGCATGGGTGCTTCACCTTTCCCAGTCACATTATGTTGTCAGTCCGGGGGATCAAACCAATGACCTACCAATCACAGGCTTGTCTTCTCTAACCTCTGCGACACCCCTCCCCCCTAGCTACTCATCTGATTTGTGTATGATAATTCTTACAATTTCTATATTTAATAAAGCAACACTTGGGATGTGGGATCAGGCTCACTACAAAATGATGCACAGATCCTCAGTCAGATTCATTCATTCATTCAACCTTTATTTAGTCAGGTAAATCTTTTGAACCTCATGGGCTCATTTACGAAAGCGACCTGCTAAAACTAAAGAACAATGAACAGCAATGGTAGAATTTCCTTAAACAATAAACAAACAAACAAACAATAAACAATAGAAAACAAAAGAGAAAAACAATTTTTTTTTTTTTTTTTTTACAAAGTATCAAAAAACTAGCAAAACATTATAAGGTAGACGTATAAAATCAAAGACAGGAACAAATCTGCATTGGTTTTTGCCAGGATTCCAACAGATTCTGAAAACCATTTAGAGAAGTCAAGTTCGAGAGCTTCAGATCTTTTTGTAAGATATTCCATGAAGCAGGAGCGGAGTAGGAGAAGGCCCTTTTTCCAAGTTCAGTCCTCACTGACGGAACACTGCAGGTAATCATGTCCTGAGAGCGCACACTGTAGCTGCACTCACGCAAAGACATGTAGGAGGAGATGTATGAGGGCAGCAGACCAAGAAGTGATTTAAAGATGAAAATGTACCAGTGGAAGAGTCTGCGTGAGGTTAATGATGTCCAGTTAACCAGTGAATACAGGGTGCAGTGGTGGGTACGATAATCACAACCAGTTATGAATCTTAGTGCACCATGATAGACAACATCCAACATCCGCAGGGTGCTTGTAGGAGCATTCATGTAGAGAATGTCACCGTAATCAATGGAGGGAAGGAAAGTCACAGATACAAGGCGTTTCCTAACATTCAGTGATAGACATGATCTGTTTCTGAAAAAGAAACCCAGTTTAACTTTCAGTTTCTTCACTAGGTTTTCCACGTGGAGTTTAAAAGAGAGATGTGAATCGATCAGGATACCCAGATATTTATAGGAATCAACAAACTCAATAGGGACACCATTTGAAGATAAAATCAGAGGAAGAACTGCTGGGACCGACTTCCTATTTGAAAAAAACATCCCTTTTGTTTTATCAGCATTTAGGACAAGTTTGAGACGGAACAAATCTGACTGGATGAAGTCAAAAGCGGATTGCAGTAACTGGAAAGCCTTAGCTACTGTTTTAGCTCGGCAATAAACAACTGTATCATCAGCATAGAAATGTAAGGATGCATCAGGGATGCAGTGACCTACATTAGCTATGTAGATTGTAAAGAGAGTGGGTCCTAAAACTGAGCCTTGTGGTACACCATTTTTAACTGTTAAATAGCTGGAAGAAGTACCGTTATGTTGAACACATTGCCTCCGATTGGAAAGATAGTTTGAAAACCAACCGATGGTGTGCTCAGAGAAACCTATTTCTGAGAGCTTGTGACACAGGGTATTATGATCCACAGTGTCAAAAGCTTTAGACAGGTCTAAGAAAAGTGCAGCACAATAATCCTTAGCATCCAATGCTTCAACAACATCATTCAGAACCTTCAGAGAAGCAGTTGTTGTGCTGTGTTTTTTCCTGAAACCAGATTGATGAAGAGGTAAGATGTTAAATGAGTCCAAATAATTTTTGATCTGAGAGTTTATCAGTTTTTCTTGAACCTTGGCTAAGATGCAGAGTTTAGAGATTGGTCGATAATTATTCAGTGAGGTGGGGTCACCTCCCTTCAGCAAAGGAAGAACAAAGGCTGTTTTCCAAGCATCCGGAATGGTGTTTTGGCTTATGGACAGATTAAAGATGTGGGTCACAGGGACTGTGATGATATGAGCAGCCAGCCTTAAGAAATAAGGTGGAAGTTCATCTGGACCTGCAGATTTTTTAGGATCAAGATCATTTAACAGTTTATTTACCTCACTGACTGAGAACGGAGAAAAAGAGAAGGTGTGATTAACAGATGGTTGACTTGTAGGAGGGATTTGATTTGTAGAAGTTTGATTATTAGATAAAGTGGCTGATTTTCCGTTTGTAACTGTGTCAAATAATGAACTAGAAGCAACAAAATGTTTATTGAAACAGTTCAGGATCTCATGCTTATTTGACACAGGAACAGAGTCAACAAGAAATTGTGATGGGAGGTCAGATGATTGGGGGGTGCCTGAGAGAGATTTGATGGTTTTCCAGAATTTTTTAGGATCGTTTAGATTTTTGGAGGTCTGAGATAAGAAGTAGTTACGTTTAGCGGCTTTGATGGCAGTTGTGCATTTATTCCTTAGCTGCCGAAATTTCAACCAATCAGTGTCTGAGTGTGATTTTCTTGCTACGGCCCAAAGATGATCTCTCCAGTGCAGGAGATCAGCTAGTTCAGGAGTAAACCAGGGGCTGTCACGGCTCTTTATCCTGAACTGCCGAAAAGGTGCGTGTTTGTTTACAAAGTAAATGAAACTATCACGAAAATCGTTCCAAGCGGTGTTCACGTCATTGATTTGTAGGATACGTTGCCAATCAAAGAGGGATAGATCCCAAAGGAATGACTGTTCACTGAAACGTTTCAAATCCCTTTTTTGAATTATTCTGGGCTTAGCAGGTGGAAGTTTAGTAGATCTAAGAGCTGCTATTACGGAATGATCACTCAAAACGTTAGCAAATACACCTATACCAGGAAATTTGTGAGGTGCATTTGTGAAAAACAGATCTAAGGTGGAAGATTTTTCGGGACATTTTATGTTTGGTCTGGTAGGAGAATCGATAAGTTGTGTTAGATTGAGAGATAGGCAACATTCCTTGAATTTATCACAGAGGGGGGTCGACTTATTCCAATCAATGTTGAAATCTCCAGCCAAAACAATCTCGTTGTGTTTTAAATTTCCTATGAATTCAGTCAGGGAGGACAGAGCTTCAGGTGTTGCGGAGGGGGGACGATAACAACCAACAACAGTTAAGGGCTGACCTCCTTTCAAAGTGATGTTCACAGCTAAAGCCTCAAACTGGTTTGCGATTGTTTTTTTAGATGCAATCCTGGCAGCCAACGAGTCTCTGATGTAAATAGCGACTCCACCTCCCTTTGTATTACGATCACAACGATAGATCTTAAATTCATCGATTGCCAGGTCATTTTTCAAAACATTATTGTTGAGCCAAGTTTCAGAGATAACGATCACATCTGCCCCAGAAGAAGTGATTAGGATTTTCAATTCATCAAGTTTTTTTAGAAGGCTACGAGCGTTTACATGCAGAAAACGGAGACCTGAAATATTTTTAAATTCATCAGGTGTACAGTAGTTAGTGGTTGGCCCTGGGTTTGGCTGAATCCCTGAGATCAATAACAACATTAATATCAGACATTTACTTGACTTCTTTGTCAGTGATGTGTAATTACAGGAGTTAACAGTGTGACATTTTGCCCCCATAATTGAACCATGTGAAACATTAATGCAGACACGATCATTCAGAACCCAAAAACAATGAAAGTCGCAGTGATGGGCAGATCCAGATGAGTTGATAAGATTCAGTGATTCCAGGTAGTCTGAGAGCTGAAAATAATGACAGTAATATGAATGATGCAGAAAAGTCTCTGACCATAAAGCGTCACAATTTAAGTGTGCAAACAGTTCCTTTGAGGAGGCCCAACTACAGAGGGTCCAGCCCCCCTGTGAATATGAATGGATGAGGTCCTGGTTAACACAAGCTGGATCCAGAATCAACGGGTAGAAACAAGCAATTTGCAGCAAACAGCAGAGTGTGATGCCAGAAATGCCTCTTAAAATTAAGGGCATGATTGTAGCCTGTATCAGGACAGCAAAGGGACAACAGCGTGAACAGCACCAAACAACAGCAACAGCAGCTCCTGATCCTCAGCGGCGCACGATTCTCTCCGCCCGTCTGATCCACAAATAGCTCCCCAACAGTGTGGAACAGGCACCAAACAGCGACGATCCAGATCCTCCGCGCTTCACTTTCTGCTAGTCTGATCCACAAACAGCTCTCGGTGTGAAAACAGGCACCAATAGCGACGATCCAGATCCTCCGCGCTTCACTCTCCGCTCGTTTGATC
>JBBPBX010033123.1:5195-33450 GCA_038048925.1 Garcialebias charrua | reverse complement strand
CAGACTAAACACATACCGTATTCGTCGGCCTATAAGTCGCACCGGAGTATAAGTCGCACCAGCCAAATATGCCCAATTAAATGGAAAAATCAACGTATAGGTCGCACCGGCCTATAAGTCGCACCGGCCTATAGGTCGCACCTCACGTGAACTGGTGTTTTGCCCAAAATGGACTGGCTGCCAAATTGTTTGGAAGGACTTTTGACAAGATTATTTTTTTAAATTTTGTGTCTTTCATCATTTATCTTTAAAGATAAACACATAAAAATATATTTTTATTAGCTGACATTACAGTAAAAAAGTGTCTCAGTTTAAAATGATGACAGAAACAGATACTGTATTTATTTTATGGCTTTTATTTATTTATTCAAAACCTTTGAAGTCTTCATCTTCTGTGTCTTAATTAATAAATGAACATTATTTTGGACTGGCTGCCAAATTGTTTGGAAGGACTTTGTTGAACTTTTCTTTAATAAATGAACATTATTTTTTTATATTTTGTGTCTTTCATCATTTATCTTTAAAGATAAACACATAAAAATATATTTTTATTAGCTGACATTACAGTAAAAAACGTGTCTCAGTTTAAAATGATGACAGAAACAGATACTGTATTTATTTTATGGCTTTTATTTATTTATTCAAAACCTTTGAAGTCTTCATCTTCTGTGTCACTGCACCATTTTTGGACCAGGCAGATGTCAACAGTGTAGGTACTGTAAAGGGTTTCTTAGCGCCCATAGCGGCCGAAACTGGTACTGCACCATTTTTGGAGCTTTTGACCAAAGTCACATTATGACCAAAATGTTGGAAAAATCAACGTATAAGTCGCACCGGAGTATAAGTCGCAACAACCTAATTATGCCCAATTAAATGGAAAAATCAACGTATAAGTCGCATCGGCCTATAAGTCGCACCGGCCTATAGGTCGCACCTCACGTGAACTGGTGTTTTGCCCAAAATGGACTGGCTGCCAAATTGTTTGGAAGGACTTTTGACAAGATTATCACATTAAAACTATGCTGGCAGATGTCAACAGTTTAAAGATAAACACATAAAAATATATTTTTATTAGCTGACATTACAGTAAAAAAGTGTCTCAGTTTAAAATGATGACAGAAACAGATACTGTATTTATTTTATGGCTTTTATTTATTTATTCAAAACCTTTGAAGTCTTCATCTTCTGTGTCTTAATTAATAAATGAACATTATTTTGGACTGGCTGCCAAATTGTTTGAAGGACTTTGTTGAACTTTTCTTTAATAAATGAACATTATTTTTTTATATTTTGTGTCTTTCATCATTTATCTTTAAAGATAAACACATAAAAATGTATTTTTATTAGCTGACATTACAGTAAAAAACGTGTAAAAAACAGAAACAGATACTGTATTTATTTTATGGCTTTTATTTATTTATTCAAAACCTTTGAAGTCTTCATCTTCTGTGTCACTGCACCATTTTTGGACCAGGCAGATGTCAACAGTGTAGGTACTGTAAAGGGTTTCTTAGCGCCCATAGCGGCCGAAACTGGTACTGCACCATTTTTGGAGCTTTTGACCAAAGTCAAATTATGACCAAAATATTGGAAAAATCGACGTATAAGTCGCACCGGCCTATAAGTCGCAGGGCTTAGAAATGTAGGCAAAAAGGTGTAAAAAGGTGCGACTTATACGCCGGAGAATACGGTACATGTTTTTCTTCACTATCCTAGAGCCTCATCTACCTCCTCTTTTTATCTCCCTGACACTCTTTCCTGTCAACCCTATCTGGGTTTTCTCCCAGAGAGTTTCTCTGGTCAGACAGGAAGTGTGGTCTCCTCTGGGTTTAACCCATCACTGTGGTGTTTATTGTCCTAACCGCAGAGAATTAGCATTGTAGACACGGAGTACAAAGTCAAGGGCATCAGAGTTTAGGAGTCTGCAGGGAGGGAAGTAACAAAGGAAGTAAAACAGAACCAGACTGTGTTGTATATTTGTTTTGTGCGGGATATGAGACTGCTGAGCAAAATGATCAGGAGGGAGAGGACAAGATGGATTCCAGTGGAGTGATTGTTCTCCAATCATGCTTGCGCTCTTCACTGATTTCCTTCAGTAATTTAAAAATGATCTGGGTCAAGCAGGGTTGTGTGCATGTGTTCCTCTGTCTCCTCCATTCATAATAAACTTATAACTCAGTCCTGAATCCTCTGAAGCACTTCACCATTTGTGTGAAACAGTCAGTGGATGTGCAGCATGAAACAGCCTGCACGACACCTTCTGGGCCTCACTACCTGTGCAGTCAAAAACAGGAAGTTAATGAGTGACAGTGCGTGTTCCTCTTCAGTAAGATGCCTTGCAAAGAAGTTAAAGCATCTCTCTTCACAGCAGCAGGAAACAGGACACTGCAGGAATGTGCTCTGTCCACACACAGGCCCAAAATAAATAAATAAAATAAACTATTGAGAGAGGATATACTGTAACAGAGGTTTAGCCTAAAAATGTATTTATTAATTGTCTTTTAAGCAACTTAAAAGAAAAAGTGAAGACATTTTCAAGTAAGTCAAAAAGGCGTTCAATTCAAGATCAACTGGACTTTATTTGTAACAGAAGACGTTTCGCTCATCATCCGATAAGCTGTTGAGCGATAAGCTCAAGTAAGGCTTTGATAAGATTTAATATCTAACCTGTTGTAGAAAAAGTTTTGAACATATTATGATTTAATAAACAATTTAATGTTGACTAAACTGACAAACTAATGGTTAGTTTGAAGATAGATACACATACATACATACATACATACATACATACATACATACATACATACATACATACATACATACATACATACATACATACATACATACATACATACATACATACATACATACATACATACATACATACATACATACATACATACATACATACATACATACATACATACATACATACATACATACATACATACATACATACATACATACATACATACATACATACATACATACATACATACATACATACATACATACATACATACATACATACATACATACATACATACATACATACATACATACATACATACATACATACATACATACATACATACATACATACATACATACATACATACATACATACATACATACATACATACATACATACATACATACATACATACATACATACATACATACATACATACATACATACATACATACATACATACATACATACATACATACATACATACATACATACATACATACATACATACATACATACATACATACATACATACATACATAGATACATAGATAGATAGATAGATAGATAGATAGATAGATAGATAGATAGATAGATAGATAGATAGATAGATAGATAGATAGATAGATAGATAGATAGATAGATAGATAGATAGATAGATAGATAGATAGATAGATAGATAGATAGATAGATAGATAGATAGATAGATAGATAGATAGATAGATAGATAGATAGATAGATAGATAGATAGATAGATAGATAGATAGATAGATAGATAGATAGATAGATAGATAGATAGATAGATGATAGATAGATAGATAGATAGATAGATAGATAGATAGATAGATAGATAGATAGATAGATAGATAGATAGATAGATAGATAGATAGATAGATAGATAGATAGATAGATAGATAGATAGATAGATAGATAGATAGATAGATAGATAGATAGATAGATAGATAGATAGATAGATAGATAGATAGATAGATAGATAGATAGATAGATAGATAGATAGATAGATAGATAGATAGATAGATAGATAGATAGATAGATAGATAGATAGATAGATAGATAGATAGATAGATAGATAGATAGATAGATAGATAGATAGATAGATAGATAGATAGATAGATAGATAGATAGATAGATAGATAGATAGATAGATAGATAGATAGATAGATAGATAGATAGATAGATAGATAGATAGATAGATAGATAGATAGATAGATAGATAGATAGATAGATAGATAGATAGATAGATAGATAGATAGATAGATAGATAGATAGATAGATAGATAGATAGATAGATAGATAGATAGATAGATAGATAGATAGATAGATAGATAGATAGATAGATAGATAGATAGATAGATAGATAGATAGATAGATAGATAGATAGATAGATAGATAGATAGATAGATAGATAGATAGATAGATAGATAGATAGATAGATAGATAGATAGATAGATAGATAGATAGATAGATAGATAGATAGATAGATAGATAGATAGATAGATAGATAGATAGATAGATAGATAGATAGATAGATAGATAGATAGATTGATAGATAGATAGATAGATTGATTGATTGATTGATAGATAGATTGATTGATTGATTGATTGATTGATTCATACATACTTCATTAATCCCCAGGGGGAAATTTGAGGTATCCAGGATACTGTAATGTTCAAATTATACAGAAAAAAGACACAAATCAAATCATCAGATAAGAAGCAGAATACAGTACTGTACACACATTTGTAAATAGACAATATGCACAAGGTGGTTGGGAGTACATGTACTACATTCATGAATAACCTATATGTATATATATAAACATGTCTATGCATGTGTACATGTAAACATACATACATCCATACCCTGTACACATACATACATAAGTGTTTGGGGTGCTGCAGATTTACAAGGCTCTATTTTATCCAAGGTTAAAAGGGATTCCTAGTTCTTTGTTAGTTATGTAGTCATTAGTTGAAGCTAAATGAAAGCAGTGTATGCTGCCACTAATAACCATCACCATTTTATGTTTTGATGTTTACTAGCTGTCCATCTGGAATGAAATAAACTCTAAAAGTTCATTTGTTGTAGATGTACATAAACTTGTTTCTTCCTGAGGGTTTCATTAAAACCTGTCCAGTGGTCCAGGAGGTGTTTGCTGACAGACAGACAAACAAACAGGCTACTACTCTACATGATCACTTGCCCCTCATGACGGTGGCTCATGAAAATGAGTGATGCTAAGTCTCTGTAAGAGTTGAAGGGAACTGCGGTGTTGGGTGACAAATCTCTGTGGGTGAGCGACATGTCTCACATTACCCACACTGCTTTGATCCACTGTAATATTTGACCAGTTTAAAATTCCTTCATTTGTCTTTCTCTGTTGCTTTAATTACTCTGTCTCAAAAGGTTTTGTGAAAATTTCACAGGACTGGCTCACTTGAAAGTTAAGTTGACACCACGCAGCTTTCACTGCAGCCAGGACGCATGAACAGTGACCAGAACCTAAACACTGCTTTTAGCTTGACACAGTTTAAGGCTCAGAATTTTTTTTTAAACAGAAACACTTTAAAGGTGCTGTGTAAACCAAATCAATGTCAATGGCTTATGCAGTTAAAGTTAATTCCCATGGTTATGTGGTTTTATGAAATAGCAAAAGCATAAAGCCCACGATGCCCAGAAAGTGGCCACATTCTACACGAGCCAAGAAATCATCTGTCCCATTAAGCCCCAAAAGACTCCAGTCAGTGTTATTAGTGACCGAGTACAGAGAAAAACTCAGAGCTCCTTTGTTGCTCTGCTTCTCTCCCCTGAAATTAAAGCCATTTGTCGTCCTGAAAAAAATGCAAACAGAGCAGGAGCTGCAGAGTTTGGAAGTGAAACACCAGCCATGCCCAGATTAGTTACAACGTGAGCAGCCAAAAGAGAACAGGACATTCGTGAGGAAATCCTACCTGCTAAAATTAAGTGAATTACTCATAAAAACAGCAGTGTAATGACTTTTTAAGGCATTTATTATCTTTTTATTAAGCAGAATAGTAGACATAATGAATTTAGGAGGTGAAATGTAAATATTCAACACCATTCTGGTGTGAATGTGTGTTTTGTTTCACGTTGAAGGGAAATAAATCCCTTAAACTCCTTAATTGGGATTGGGCTGCTTTCCAAATCAGATTTGACTAAAAGTTTCATGCTTATGCTCCTCAAGCTGCTGGGAGGAAGAAAAAGAAATCACAGAGGAGCCACACAACACCGGTGCAATCAAACTTTAGCTGAAGGAACTCTTAGCGAGACATCAGCGGTGACTCTTAGCAGGAGGGTTGAAGTTGCAGAGGTCTTGATGAGGACCACATCCAGGCAAGCCATGCATGACGAACCCTATGAATGAAGGTGACAGATTCTGCTGCAGAGGAGTTAAAGGTATGGCCCAGAAGAGGCAGGAAAATCACTCTGCATCGTGACACTAATCAGGAAAATCTCCCTCAACTGGAGAACTTGAGATGAAACCACAAACTGTCTTGACAGAGTTGACTTTGGGGTTAAAGTATAATATGACAATTAAGCTCTGGTTTAATCTAGAGAGCAGAGAAGGTTATGATGGACTGTTCAAGATAAAAGCAATGATTATTGTAAATGTACACTCTGGTGACTGGTGAAACAGCCTTTGTAGCTATTGAAAGGTTCTGCTCCTGGGAAACAAGTCAAATATGCTGAGTGATGGTGTAAAAGAGCAGGAGTGGGCTTATTCCCCCCATTTTAACTTAGATAATAGAAACCACAAATTGACATGAATCACTGGCACAGCACACTTCCAGCTGCTATTATCAATAACCTCATGTCATCTGTATAACTACGCAAGGAAAGGCTTGCTTTGCATGTCAACATATGTTGCACAATGGTGGAATGCTGAATGTTTTATGTGTTCAGGTTTGGTCAAAATTAAACAAAATACTCTCAGCATATTATTAAAACATAGAGGAATTACGTAATAATTAAATTTTGGTAGAAAGACCCAGACTGAACCACTTCCAGAGACCAATTGTACAAAAGCACCTTGTTCCATATCTATGACTTGTTGAACCCTCACATCCTCCTCCTCCTCCCCTTTCACAACAAGGACCTCTGTCTTTTAGTAATACCTGTGGGGGCGGCTGTCGAGGCTTGTTCAGTCTACTTGGAAAACCACCCTGAACTCCGGCCAAACAACTTCAGAGTGTACCCCTTTTCTTCCATGGGCGTGGTTTGTATTAGCAAAGCAGTTGTAAACTGCTGCAAAGGCTGCCTAGTCCTTCTTATAACTTTCCTTATTATTTATTACCAGGATTCTGGTTTGTAGTAATCTACACTATGTAGATGAATAATAATAAAGTCCAGTTGATCTTGTATTGAACGCCTTTTTGATTTTATGTAGATGAATGTATTTGGCCCCACCGGATTATTCCACCAATGGGGGTTGTATGGAGTTGGTTTCCCTTTTACCACTATTACAACTTCCACTATGTGGGGTTTCCATAAGATGTTGGAGTGTTTCTGTGGGAGTCATTCTGGAGAATGTTAATTAGGTTAAACAGAGATGTTGGACAAGAAGGTCTGATTTGCAGTTTCTGTTGAAGTTCTCCACAAAGACACACAATGAAACTGCGGTCAGGGCTCCTAGCAGGCCAATGACGTTCTTTCACAAAGAACTGATCCAAACATGTCCTTAAAGCCCTTGATTAGGGTTCTGATACGTAGTTATGTTGAAATAGAAAAGGGAGTCCCCGAAGTGTTGCAACAACTCTGGAAACCATGCACTGTCCAAAATGTTTTGGAATGCTGAAGCTCTACAATTGTTCAACACTTGAGATAAGAGGCGCAGCCCAGATCTTGTCTGAAACACCTGAATTCATTTGTTAACAGGTGTGGCCAAACGCCTTCATACATAAAATGTATTTCAGTTTGTTGTCAGGGTCTCAAGGGCCTAATTGAGATGGCCCAAGGGCACTTTGGGTTTGATTGAGAGGGAGCATTTAACACAGCTGCCGCCCCAGTCTCAAATCTCTGAGTTTTAGATTTTGACTTAGAGTAAAATCTAGACGTTTCCACATTCCTGCTTGAGAACTTCAAGTTAAACATTAAAAACTATTACGATCCTACTTTATTTCAGGTCATCTGTTTCCTATACGATGGCACCAATCATGACTATATGTGTGGAGAAATGAGAGGCAGAGAAACAGGAAGACAGAAAAACATTAGTGAGGAAGAGATGCAATAAATTACCCACTGTTGCATGTTTCTAATGGAATTACTGCCCAAATGAGACCGCACGGCTGCCTACAGAAACCATTTGCACTTTCACAATGTTTGGATTAAGATGAATTTGATGTCTTTCTCTGGTGACTGGAAAAGCAGGGTAAATAAAGAGGGAGAGTTTCCTCTGTTTATTTTAGCATGGAAAGAACAGCATTTGTTTGTGAACCACTTATGACAGTAATTTTCTCAATCCCTGCTAGATGCATGGAAATGATTAAAGGAAAAATGTGCTCAGTGGTGGTCACAGTTATTCTGGTAATCAGCGGGAGGAACACGTCTTGATTTTCTTTGCCCAACAGTTTTCTTGCACCTGGGCTTTGTTTTGGTGACTTTACAATGATTTTCCTCTTTCTATTTGATTTGGTTTGATTTATTTATTCATTCATTTTATAATAATAAAATACACAACAATAAACACATAAAAAAGAAGAAAAAAACACATGTATAATATGAAAGGCAGTAGATGAAAAAAAAAAATCTTATTTTATCTGCCCCTTATCTTTCTAACAAACAATTCAACCAATTTCTTTCGTTTCCTAAACAAATGAACAACTCTTTTAACCTCCAATACAATATACAATTTCTAACTTAAACTCATTTAGACATAGGATTTTAACAATTTAAACTTAATTATTCTTTTAAATATTACCATTGATTTAGCCTCTTTAACATCATTCTCCAAATCGTTCCACAACCCAACTCCCTGAACCATGGCCGATCTTCCCCTCAAACATGTTCTAATTTGTGGCTTTACAAATATATCTTTCCCCTTTAGATAGTAACAACTCGTTTTTTTTGACAAAATACCTCTGAATATTTGAAGGCAGTGTATCATTCTGTGCTCTATACATAACTAACAAAATATTATAATCAACTAAATCGTAGAACTTCAACAGTTTCGTTTGACAAAATAATACATTTGATGGATGATTGTACTGCTTTCTTGTAATAAGTCTAACAACTCTTTTCTGTAAAATAAAAATAGGCATTGTAATTGATTTACACGCCTTTCCCCAAACGCTAACACAATAAATTAAATGTGGAACAATGAATGTGATATACAACAAAAACAATGCCTTATCGTTCAAAAAATCTCTGACTCTGTAAAATATAGCGATAGACTTGGATATTTTTGCTTTAACAAAACTTATATGCTGTTTCCAAGACAATTTATCATGAATGATGACACCCAATAACCTCACTTCGTGAATTGAATCACAGAGTCTTCAATTTGAAATGGAACATCAATTGATTTGTTTTTGTTACTAAATATCATGTAACTTGTTTTATCCAAATTTAACGTCAATTTATTAATTTTAAACCAATTCTTAATTTTAACAAGTTCAGTCATCATTAAAGCTGCACTATGTAACTTTGTAATGCAGTCTGTAACTTTTCTAACAATATATTTTTAACATATTTCTTCACTCGGTCACTATCTACTGACAGACTGATGTTAGACAAAGTAATCTCTGAAAAAAACTATAGTCCCCTTGCTTCTCTATCAGCATTTATAAAAACACTAAAAACACAGAGTGACCCGCCATTAACCAGCCAATAAAAACAGAGTTTGTAACCAGCCAATAAAAACAGAGTTTGTAACCAGCCAATAAAAACAGAGTTTGTAACCAGCCAATAAAAACAGAGCTTGTAACCAGCCAATAAAAACAGAGCTTGAATTTGAATCAGCCAATAAAAACAGAGCTTGAATTTGAATTTCAGCAGAGCAAGGGGGAGCAGAGCCATATATGGCTCTGAGGGGGAGGGACCAGAATGCTTTGCCTGTTGAACATTTTTCTAAGTTCTGCACTCTACAGAAAGTTACACATAGCACCTTTAATTTCAAAGTCTGTTCGATATCATTACCAACACCAAAAAAATGTAGTGTCGTCATCAAAAAGAATACACTTAATGAGTCCAGAAACCTTTACCAAATAATTTATATTTACCGTATTTCCGGTGTATAGGTCACACCTTTTTATGGGTTTTTTCATGGCCTGCGACCTACACACCGGTGCGACCTATATATGGCTTGTTATCACTTTCGGCAAAACAATTATTTAATCCAGCTCATTTCACAATTACGTTCATTTATTAAGGAAAAGTTCAGCTCAGACATATATTTGCTATAATTTTTATCAAACAAATAATTGTTTTTAAGTGTTAATCTTCTTAAAAGCCTTGCTGTGCGCTCCTGTGGCAGACATTTGCAGCAGAGCTAAACGTAGGTGCGACCTATACACCAGTGCGACCTATCTAGGGATTTTTCCAATCTATTGGTGATAATTGGACAATGCGACCTATACACCAGAAATACTGTAATAAAAATAATTTCGGTCCTAATATCAATCCTTGTGGAACTCCTCATGTGATGGTGCTGAGTTCAGATTTCACCTCATCCATTATTACAAACTGTTTCCTTTCATTCAAATAACTACGTACCCATTCCAACGCAATTCCTCTAACACCATATCTTTGTACTTACAATGAGGAGAATTGCAGAAATCAGCAGCCTTAATGAAAGCATTGGATATTGATTCTGTTTACGCAGCCAGTTCTTCTACTAATGTAGGAGGAAGTCTTTGTTGTCATCGGGAAATTATAGATTAAATCAATGACTAAAGTCCAGAGGAGCTCAAAACCAGCAGATTACAGAGCATCAGGTAGTAACATCAAAGCTGTTACCCTTCATCCCCATCTCTCTCATGAGACCTATAAAAATCAGACCCTGCAGACTGCAAAAGTTTTCACAGCTGCTCCTTTGTCTTTCTTTCTTGGTACAAACCATTTCCTTCACTCTTAATACAAGAAAATAACTAAACAGTCTCCTGCAGATACCTCAACCTGCACTGAAGCTCGTGACCGGCAACAATCTGATGGACCGGCCAAATGCACGCTCTCACAGTCGCACCCGACAAACTGGTGTTGACAAAGAAATATGAGGACGTACTCACTGAATATAACCTCAGTTGTTTTTTTCACACCAGTCTAAAAAAAAGATCAAATTCCTCGAGAAGCACTTAGTCAAGGCTGACTACAAGTCTGTCAGCAAGCGTTGATTTCTTACTGCTGAAAACATCCAGCAATTAATCTTCATCTCAAGCTAAACCTCTGTGATGCACTCATAGAAAAGAGATGATAATAAAAATCATGTAAATTAAAATTGACAACATAGGCTCTAACCGTAAATATAAAACATAAACATGCTGATTTATTGTGATTTGTTCTGAATAAAAGAACACTTTGGGAAAGATTTGGGTTTACGTATTCATTACTGTCATGACTTGTTGTCAAGTTTTAGATGAATCTAATCAGAATTCTAATCACATCTGAGCATGTCTAATAAGATCAAAGTTCATGCTCAATAATCCAGGTAGAAAATCCAACGACGTTCACTCAGGTCATCTGTGCGGTTTCTTTTTTTGGTTGAGATGTTTTGTCCTTCATCCAAAGGACTTCATCAGTCCGAGGAGCCACAACAAACTGAGTCCCACAAGCAGCACACTCACATAGTGGACCAACCAGTTTGATGGTGATAAGATGGTTTCTGGGACCCGCCCTCTCCCCTGTTGACTCCTCTGAGGCAGCCTGCTTGTCGAACTCAGTTTAGCTCCTCGAACTGATGAAGTCCTCTGGATGAAGGACGAAACATCTCAATAAAAAAAGAGACCGTCCAGATGACCTGACTGAACTTTGTTGGATATTTTTTTTAACCTGGATTATTGAGCGTGAACTTTGGAGTTTTAAACCACTTTGGCTATGGGTGCGACCTATATATGGCTTGTTATCACTTTCGGTGATATCACTTTCCACTTACTCAGAGAGGTCGACAGGGGAGAGGGCGGACTCCAGAAACCATCTTATCACCATCAAACTGGTTGGTCCACTATGTGAGTTTGCTGCTTGCGGGACTCAGTTTGTTGTGGCTTCTTGGACTGATGAAGTCCTTTGGATGAATGACGAAACGTCTCAACAGCTAAAAATAAACCGTCCAGATGACCTGACTGAACATTGTTGGATGTCTAATAAGAGTTCAGTTTTCCTGACACTGATCTAAAGTTTGAGGTGGTGGTAGCTGAGAGTCAACACAGAGCGCTAACACAGCTCACAATATCACATGAGATCACAATTTTATTATGGAGCCTTGATCAAAACTCTCACAACTCAATCCGTTTTCAACATAAAAGGATTTTAGATTATTACTCTGAGATAAAATTCAGCAGGTGATGCATTCTGTAAGAACCTGTAGCGTGTGTGTGTGTGTGTGTGTGTGTGGGTGGGGGGGTAGTCTGTTAGCTTTGTCACACACACACACATTCATGGTCAGGGTGAGATTAGGTTCCTCTTTGAGTCGATGCTCTAAGTCTAGGATGTGTAAACACAGTTTCACTCCCAACTTCACCTTTTTAAGTTCCTCACAGTGAAACACACACACAAACACACACCACCACAATAGGATGACACAGTTCCTTCTCATTTTAGGAGCTGTGTAAATGTTATGACGCTTGTTTTATCTTCGGTGTAAATGGCAGATTCCCCTGTTTGCGCAGGACTAACAGTTAATCTGGTCGATTTACTGAACTGGTTCTCACAGAGGGGAATTTCTGTCCGCTCATGTTCATATCCACCAAAACGCTCAGCAGCATGCTGTCTCCGCTTATAAACTACTGGCATGTATTTTTAGACAATACTATTGATCCTATATGCTTTTGCAGAATCTCTTTATACAAATTTTGTTTTAGCTTTTCTTTTCTTTTTTTGGTCTCTTGCACATTGTACATTATCTGTACTTCTCATGCTTTTGCATTACTCAGTCAGTCTCTTTAATGACTGTTGCTTTGGTTTGGCTGCATGCAAAGAAAAGCACATGGGTGTGGTAATAAAAGTTCAAAAATTCACGGTAGGCTGGGAGTTAATTTTAGCTCACTTTAGCTGGCAACTAGTATGAAAGTCCAGAAACAAACTCCCAGAGGGAAACAGATGTGATAGCCTGAAATCAATGCAGGATGTGGGAAACTGCTTTTCAAATAAATAAAGTTGTATCCCACAACCAGGTCTTTTGGTATCTTTGTTTGCCGTTTATAAATGTCAGATGTGACAAATCATTGCTTTGTGCATTAGTGATAGATGATCTGTGTTTGGGATCAGACACGAGCAAACACAGATCTGTCAGCTCGTGCAAGGGAGTGTTCAGTACACACCATTTAGCAGAACATGCATGAACTTTCACACATGCATGGTACACATAGACTCTGTAGTATTGCTTTTAGCAACATTTGTTACCAAGTTTAGGTTTAGGTTTATTGTCATATGCAGATCAACACAAAGTTAACAATGCAATGAAATGCTGAGGATGAGAAAAAACAGCAACAAGAAATACCAAAGCATGCAACAAAATTACAAAAACAAGGTGCCAAAAGTGAAAAAGAAATACATCTAAAGCAGCATGGTCCTATTAGCAGAGTGGTTCTGTTGGTAGTGAGGTTCTCTTAGCAACATGGGCATGTTAGCAACATATTGTGTTTCTGTTTCTTTTAGCAGCATGATAAAAATAATGAATGTGCCATCGGACAATGACTGCCCTCCAGAACCAGGTCCGGCAGACACAAAACATCCAAGGTTTCCCCGGGGAACCAAACTGTTCTATAGAGTTCAGACTGTGCAGGCAGGTGGAGGATCATGGAGACGGCCGCCATGACAGGCCGGATCCTGAGCCCGAGGCTGGAAGAGGCCAGGAACTAAACAACGATGGCAGCTGACACTTGGCACTATCAAGTTCCAGGCAGTCTCTCTAGGCAACAAGTTAATAATGACATTTGCAACAGACTTTCAAAAATGTCTTGAAACGGGCAATATCCTCGTCTGAGTCACAGAGCCTTGCTTTTGCATCCCTGGAATGTTCAAAACATGTGCAAAAGAAATTATTTTTGTTTGTCGATGAAAACTTTGATCAAATCTTGGTCTAAATTTCACAGAATGTGTGCCAACGTGTCATTCATTCTGATCCAAAGTAGAAATTGGCACATTTTCTTTAAAATTTGTCTTCAACAGTCACAGCCCAGTGGGAACTGCTCTCAAGTCTGTGAGTCAAGTAATTTGATCCAGACTTGAATTCCTTAACACCTCATTTTGTTTCCAGAGGATTGATTTTTAGTACTGTCAGCTTGTCTTTTTTTTAATGAGAAAATACATAGACATCTCTGAATAATATCTATAGTATGTATATCTATAAAACAAACATTATTAATTTTTAATCTGCCAATTTGCTAAATACCATTGATTGTCTTCCACTGTAACAACACCTGGTTCAGCTCATGAGGCCCTGATAGGACTTTGAAAATATGGGGGAAAATTGATCAAATTTTAACACTTCCAGCAACTACTCTGTGAAAATCAGATTTTACCAAGATCCCACGTGTACCAGTTGTTATTTACTTGATATTATTTATTTACTTACTTACTATTAGTTATTTACTTGGGCAGCACGGTGGCACAACTGGTAGAGCTGCTGCCTCTCAGCGAGAAGGTTGCCGGTTCAAATCCCGGTCCGGGGCCTTTCTGGGTGGAGTTTGCATGTTCTCCCCGTGCATGCGTGGGTTTCCTCCGGGTACTCCGGTTTCCTCCCACAGACCAAAAAACATGCATGTTAGGCTGATTGGTGACTCTAAATTGACCCTAGGTGTGAGTGTGAGAGTGGATGGTTGTTTGGTGTGAGTGAGACAGGTCCCTCTTGTAAATGAGTCCCCGTGACTCAACGAGGCTAGCCTGTATAAATAAAGGTTGAATGAATGAATGAATGAATGATGAATTACTGGAGAAAATGCCCCCAAAATCACCAACAAAGGCAATTTACTTACAATGCAAAGTATTGACTTATAAAAGCTTCAGCAATGGAAAATAAAGCAATAAATTCCCTCCTCTCTCACTATAAAAGTGTTAGGGTCTTTGATAGGCAGGGTCACATTAAAGAGAAGCTTTAATCAGATCAATGATGGCGTTAATTAGAAATTAATATTAAGCATATTGCTCCATTGTAAGATTAATTCAATTTGGTTTATCTAAATGGTGCCAAGTCACAACAGAAGTCATCTCAGGGCACTGAACAGAAATATTCATATATAAAAATAATAATTTAACGTTTATCTAAGGAGCAGACTGCTTTGAATTTAACTCCATCACAGAACTCTCATCTTGAGCAAGTATGAAGGAAACAGTGGAAAGGAAAAACTCCCTCATGAGGAAGAAACCTTTAGCAGAACCAGGCTCAGGACAAGCGGACATCTGCTTCGACTGGCTGGGTTTGAGAGGAACAGGAAGAAGGAACAGATACACAATGGCAGGTCAAGAATCACATGTTAAGATAGAAATACAGTAGTATCAAATGAAAACTATTCTATTTTAACAATTCATTTAAGGAAATGAGGTCAGTTTGTTCTCAATAGTCTAAGCTTGAGACAGCAAAACAAGCAACACTAACTACATGATTCATCAAAAAGGAACATCTTGAGTCCAGTCTTAAAACTGGACAATGTGTCAGCCTCAGGGGCGTAACTTTAGGTCTAACATTGGTGGGGTTGTGATTAACAATAAACACGAAAAAATTGTACACTATACGCTTCTGTGTTTAATACGCGTCATCTCTTCTTCTTCTTCTTCTTCGATGGTGTTTACTGGCAGTTTACAAACTCAGTGTATTACCGCCATCAACCGGACGGAGATGTAATTCAAGAGTCTACTTTCAACAAAAAATAAATAAATAAATAAATAAATATAAATTAATTAAAATAAAATTAAATCCTTTCAGCTAATTTTGTAACTTTCAAATATTTAACAAATGCTTTAGTTATAACCTGTGACTGATTTTTCTTCAATAAAGTAACCATTGTCACCGAACTCCCCATTACCCTTTCCAGTGCCTTCCTCTCTTTATTATATTTCTTACAATAAATCAACACATGTTCCACTCCTTCCAGTACCCCACAATTAGAGCAGTCACCTGATGGATGTTTTCCTATTATCTTTAGACCACTATTTAATGTAGTGTGCCCAATCCTCAACTTAATCCATACTTCCTCTCTCCTAGTCATTAAACTACTATCGTCACTTAGGAGTACCTCCTTCTGTATGTTATGTAAATGTCTTCCTCTTTCCTCTAAATCCCACCTCTCCTGCCACATATCATTTATTTTATCTTTAACAATTATTTTTATTTCTGCTTTACTTAATGGGACATCATATTCAATTTCTCTTGCTGTATACGCGTCATCTCCACGCGACGCGTCAGCTTTGTCCTGATCAAGATGGCGGCGACAGGACCCAGCTAGTACGAAGAACTTCACAAAGAAACACGGTAAAAACAATTATTTCTTTGCGAGAAAAAATATATTACTAAGCTGACTTTATAGAAGACGTGTTCTTGAGTTTAACGAAATGTTCAAATCGGCTGGATTTAAAAAAAAAAGTTCGCTGATTTTTATGCAGGCGCCAGGCGGGTCAAACCGGACGCTTTCTTTCTTTAAATTTAGCTAAATAAACGCTTAAAAATATACAGTATTTCTTCGCTGACTTATGGGTGATAGTAGACGTACTCCTGAGTTTGACGAAATGTTCAAATCAGCTGGATTTAAAAAAAAAAGTTCGCTGATTTTTATGCAGGCGCCAGGCGGGTCAAACCGGAGCTTTGTTTCTTTAAATTTAGTTAAATAAACGCTTAAAAAATATATTTCTTACCTCACTACAGCAGACGGGCTCCTGAGCTGAACCAAATGTGAAATCAGCTTGATTTAAAAATCCGCGGTGTGGTTTATGAGTGGTATCTTGCAAACAAAAACAGCGAACCTCACAGCTAATAGCAGCTACATCCATAGCAAGGGGCGGGCAGCGACAGAGTCAGTCCGACCAAAGGAGGCCTTTTTCGAACACATGCATGTAGAAACTTCTGGGCAACTTCATGAGCAGCTCCGTGACTCACGTGACTTCCTGTAGCCGGTGAGATGGGTGATACCAAATTATTTGCAGGGGAGGGGGTCAGTCCTCAGGGAGTTTGTTAAAAACATGCAGCAATTTTACTAAAAAATTTGAATGAATAAAGAAAATCAATTATTGATGTAAGATATGTATAATGACGAAATGATGTCATTTTATTGGGGGGGTTGAAATGACCGGATCAAATTATTGGGGGGGTCAAAACCCCCCTAACCCCCGTGTAAATTACGCCTATGGTCAGCCTCATGGACAGAAACTGGACGTTGGTTCCACAAGAGAGGAGCCTGATAACTGAAAGATCTTCCTCCCATTCTGCTTTTGGAAGTTAGGGACCGTGAGTAAGCCTGCAGTCTGAGAGCAAAGTGCTCTGTTAGGACAATATGGAACAATAAGATCTGAAATATAAGATGGATCTAGGTTGTTGAGGGCTTTGTAGGTTCAAAGTAGGATTTTGATTTCAATTCTGGATTTGACAAGGAGCCAATTGAAAGAAGCTAAAACTGGAGAGATATGATGCAGTTCAGACTCTGGCAGCAGCATTTTGGATTAAATGAAGACTTTAGATTAACACTTCAACACTTGCTTTTATCAAGGGCAGGCGTCTTTTCCTTCTTTCCCTCGCCACTTTGCTTTTGCTCTGTCCTGTCTGTGAAACTGCTTAGAGCAGGGGTGTCAAACTCATTTTGATCTGGGGGCCGCATACAGCTTAATCTGATCTCAAGTGGGCCAGACCATAGCCTGGCCCTCGCCTTCCTGCACAGCTCCGCTCAATTCTCATTTCCCGTCACTGCTCAGTCTGGGACTTCTCCCATAGACAACGATTTCTCCGGCTGATTTTTGACCGGACCAATCAGAGAACAGAAGGGGCGGAGTTTTTGGCCCCTAACCCACGCCCCCACCTGTCCCAGCGCAGCCAGCGAGCAGTCGCATGTTCTCATTCAAAGCGATGCAAAGCGATGCAGGACTGTTTTATATGTGACACAAATGTATTAATTTCCCCTTCTTAATCCCTTATCTGGAGTTTTCTTTTGTTTTTTTGCCAAAAGTCAAGTGATCGCTCGCTCCCTCCTCCTCCTCTCCCTCCGCTGATGAGGAAACGTCTCAGGTTGTCACGAGAATTAAACTCGGGTTTTACGTTGCTGCCCGAGTCCCATCAGATTTCCTGGTCTTCTGGTGTGTTGGACCAGCGATCCATGGTTTTATTTTATTTTATTAGAACGTTTTATTAACATTATAAACACAGAATATGCAAAGGCAGCGAGAGAAAATTCAGCAGGAGGCGGAGCTGAAGTCAAGTTCAGAAGACCACGGGGGAGTGCGCAGCCAACGAGCATTCGCATGTTCTCATTCAAAGCGATGCAGGACTGTTTTATATGTGACACAAATGTATTAATTTCCCCTTCTTAATCCCTTATCTGGAGTTTTTTTTTTTTGCCAAAAGTAAGTGATCATCGCTCCCTCCTCCTCCTCCTCTCCCTCCGCTGAGTGAAATGAACAAGGAAATGACTGAGGTTGTCACGAGAGAATTAAACTCGGGTTTTACGTTGCTGCCCGAGTCCCATCAGATTTCCTGGTCTTCTGGTGTGTTGGACCAGCGATCCATGGTTTTATTTTATTTTATTAGAACGTTTTATTAACATATAAACACAGAATATGCAAAGGCAGCGAGAGAAAATTCAGCAGGAGGTGGAGCTGAAGTCAAGTTCAGCAGACCACAGGGAGCAGCCATCAGCAGAGGCCACGCCTCCAGCAAGAATTGTTTCTCAATGGAGAAAGTCCAGACCCTAGTCCGAAGCGAAGTGAAGGACAAGGGTCTGGTTTTAACCAGGCTAGCCAGACCAGTAAACCCGTTCCAAAATTACATAGAACGAACAGTAAGTCCACCTTTTTCCATTGTATTAGTGCAAAGAAGAAATAAATTATAAAAATCTTTATATCAAGTTAATTGTCCTTTTACACTTTTACTAAGTTTAACATTTATTTAAGACTTAAAACACATTAAAAAACTGATCACGGTGATTTGCACAACGTTTTAAAACATTTAGTCAACAAACAGTTTTATAGGCAGAAGTCAATTTTTCTTGAAAAATCCGACACTCTGTGTCCACTTTTCTCTTTTTTGACAAGGACATTCCACTGACGAGTTTGAAAAGAAAAAGCGGCTAAAGCCATAGATATCATATATAAACACGGGTAATGCGATTGAACTGACTGAAACACAGCGCCTCTGGGTCCTAGAGGCACTGTGTTTGAGTAGGACGACATAGGAACTGACTAAAACACAGCGCCTCTAGCGGACAACATAGGAACTGCAGATTTTTAATAAAATAACATTTATTCTTTTTTTTATAATTCAGATTTATCCTCGGGCCGACTAAACCCCCTGGCGGGCCGGTTCCGCCCCGCGGGCCGGATGTTTGACACCCCTGGCTTAGAGCCTCTCTTCTACAAATCTTCTGAATCATAATTATGGACTTGGATTTAGTTAGTTGGTCCCTCAACCCAATTGATAACATTTCTTCAACAAGAAGACAGGCTGTAGGCGAGCAGATCTGCCCTGTTGACTCGCACGCAGCTGGATATCTCATGGACTTGGAAGACTTGATGACGTGTCTATCTCTGCTGTCATCTGTGGATTTTAAGGACACATTTATAATTGGATTTATGATAACTGGTTCCTGCTTTTTGGATTAGGCTAATTCCTGGCTTATCTACAATTAAGGACTCTAACAATATTAAGTCAGGTTCCCTGGATGTTCAAAAAACAACAATAAATAAATAAATAATAAATAAATAAATAACACTACACTACACTACTGTACAATCAAGGAAGTCGTCTGCAGCACATTTGGACCCGATCATGCTGCTTGCCTTATGATGGCTTGGTTCGTGCCTCGAGCACCCAGACTCAAAGGCTTTTGGCAGAATGGATCAGATCTCTGAGATTATTCTCAGGCACGGTCCATTGGTGTAGCCATGTAATTTGGACATTTTGGAACAGAATGGGCCAATATAGACTCAAGGCAGAGGTCATTAAAGTTCTGCCTGTCCCCAAAACAATTGTGTTTATCAAAATGTGGCTCCCTGACTGGCCTTGACAGGCCATCTTCTCTCAACCTGCCTGGAATTTTTGTAAACCTGACGTTCTACCACTCCCTCCCGTCCTACCGAGGAATTTCTTCTGACTTTTCAGAGAAGCCCAGCTGAATAAACATTCTGTCATCATTTCAGGACTCTTTGGATTTGTCCTCGGCACCACCAGAGTATGTACAGATCTCTCCAGAGGGAACTATTTGAACTGAGTGATTTTATCTGAACTCTGCAGTGCCTCTGTGTGTTGTCTCTGGACATGCTCACAGCCCTTGTGTCCCCACCCCACTCGCGTAATGTCGGCATCATTATTGCTAGTGTGCAAGATTTTTTTTAATTATCACGCTGTTGACCTTCAACCAGAGGTTAAAAGCATGTTGGGATATTATTTTTGTCTCCAACCCCTATGTGTTATTTTTCACCACTTTTTATTGTCTGTCCAAACATGCCTCACTTGTAAATGAGTCTTCGAGGCTCAATGTGACTTACCTGTTTAAATAATGAATGAATGAAAAAAAAAGATTAAGACCATATTTACCAGTAGGTGTGAACAACGTTCTAGAAACATTATAGATTATATATATTAACATCCATCCATCCATTATCTTTACCCACTTCTTCCATTTTGGATCACGGGGGTCACCGGAGCCCATGTCCAGCAATCACTGGGCGAGGGGCGGGTACACCCTGGACAGGTCACAAGTCCATCACAGGGCCACATAGAAACAAACAAGACTAACAACCATTCACTCTCTCACTCACACCTAGAGACAATTCAGAGATACCAATCAGCCTAATGGTACATCCAGACCGAACGCGATTTCAACGGCAAAAAAGCTCAACACGCACGCAAGTGGACGCACTTTGTGTCCAGACTAAAAAGCCAGAAGCGAAACTGCTGCGAAAACTGCTGCGCAGGGTTGCCAGATAAGAATTAATGAATCATCTAGTACTGTTGCTTATTTTTTATTTTTTTTACCCAAACTGTCATATTTGCTGCGTGAGGGTCTGATAAGATTAATAGTGTGTTGAGTTTAGTGAACATTTGCACTGAAAAGGGGTAAAAAAATAAATAAATAAAATAAAATTCATGTTTAACTGGCAACCCTGCTGCTGCGGGGTGTGTGGGAGGAGCTTACCGGTGTACCGAGTCGTCAATGCACTCCGCGAGGCGAGGAGCTCTTTATTTCTGTCTCTGTGGAGCAGACTTGACTGGTCGTGAAGGAATTGTCGCGAACACACAGCTACAATGAGTTTCTCTTCCATATTCCATGACTCCGCGGGTTTTTTCTGTGTTCCACAAACAATACGTCACATGCGCAATGGTTTCCGCGTCACATAGGGACTCTCCCCCTGACCCCCTCTCTTCTCCCCCGACTCTCCCTGATTGGTTGACACACCAACCAATCGGGTAGAGTTTGAGCGGCGTTTGAAAGTTGAACGGCGAAATCTTCAGCATGTTGGAGGCGTGCTTTGGAGGTTGACGCGGGTTCACGTGCACGGAAATCGCTCTCCAGCACGCTCAACACGCACGCGACGTGACGCAAGACGCCAGGAGGCGCATGGAGGTGCGTCCCCCATTGACTTTGCATGTAAACTGGACGTTCCTGCAGTTGAAATCGCGTTCGGTCTGGATGTACCATAACATGCATGTTTTTGGTCTGTGGGAGGGCACGGAGAGAACATGCAAACTCCACTCAGAAAGGCCCCCGGACCAGGATTTGAACCGGGGACCTTCTCGCTGAGAGGCAGCAGCTCTACCAGTTGTGCCACCGTGCTGCCATTAACATATATATTAATATTATATTAACGTCATATTAACATTGTAGATTTTCTGATGTTGATTGTAAAGCATTGCCACATTCACACGAAAAATGCTGTGATCGTTGAACTCTTTGTAGTTTCCATGACAGGTCACTCACTAGCTGGTGCTGGGATTTCTGTATTTTGACGACTGTGCATGAGCGCTCTGCTGTTCGCCATTGCTACACAAGTTTTTTTTTTTTTTTCATAAACTATGTGAGGAGTTTTCAAAAACAGGATTCCAAACGTTTTGGTGTCAGAGAAACAATTGCTGTTGTCATGTACACAAACCTAAACACAGCAGAATTGTTCTTGTTTCACTTTAAAACAGCATAGTGTAAACAGGGCCTAAAAGGCTTAAATTTGAGACCTCCTCCTGTGTTTAAAGTTTTTTTTAAATATAAATGGCATCATTTTCCCTCTCAAACCGTGTCTTCTCTGATCATTTGAGTCCTAAAATTTGTATTTTTTACCCCCGAGGTGCACAGCGGAGTTTTGTTCTGAAGAGCTGCATGCTTCCCCTGAGTTGAGCCATGTAAAACAGAAAGTTTCACAACTTTCACAAAACAGCCTCTCCACTGACGCATGACAGCAACCACATCATATGGTCCAGTAGTTCAGATTTTAAAAAAAATAATTCATGCTTATTATTTTTCAAACTAAGGACCAATTTCAGAAACTACATTAACTCATATCAGATAGGCAACATCTTCTCTTGGTCACAGGTTCCTCAAAAATAGTTTAATGGGTCTCATTTGATGTTCTATGTTGTGCTCTCAACATCGAAATCAAGGATTACTGAAAAAAATTCAAGAGATAGAAGTATTTTACGTTTCACATATCATCTTGAGGGCCAGATAAGATGTCAACGAGGGCCACATTTGGCACCCGGGCCTTGAGTTCGACACATATGCTTTACACAAGAGTGTAACAACTTTACAGCAAATCTATAAGCAAGTCACTAAATATACATTGCAGCAGTTGTTAATTAAAGGGTCTATGATCTGATCTGAACTTTGCATTTGCAGCGTACCAGACTTCTACATTAAGTGGCAGAGTGTAATTGCTGGTGGCTGAGGCGCCAGTCGTTGGACCACGTGCAAACTGTTCAGATTTTATCCCTACAGCAGCCTAACCCGAGCTCGTGAGGCGAAAGTGTGTTTACTCAAAACCAGTGTTTAATAACAAGCTATGCACAAACTAGAAATAAATAAAATTTCAGAATTTAGTGCCAGAAACCATCTCGGCCCCAAAATGAAGAGTTCCCTCAGTGTTTGGGTTTGTGGGCTGCCAGTGGCGGTCGGGACTCGGGCTCTGCTCAGCAGCACCGAGGATGTTTATGAAGCTGATGGCTCTCGTTTTTGATCCCTTCTCTTTTTAATTTTTCTCTTTTACACTCTTTCACTTTACTCTGTTTACCTTCCTCACGGTTCGGTCTCGCTGGAATGACCGAGGCAGAGCAGAGTCTTTGCTTCTTACATTTGAGGCGGAGTCTGAAACCCAACACTGGCACCAGGAGTCACTTTCCTCACGACTCAGATGTCCACCACCATCTCTGTGCCCTACAGTCACAAGACTGTGATGGGACAGAAGGTCAGGACTGAAGGCAGAGCTGCTACTTCAGGCCAGGAGGTGGACCCCCCAGCAGGGATGCTTACATAACTTTGGAAATTGTAGAAGAGCTTTGGGGATTCACCTTAAGGCACTCGCATGTGTTTGATCTGTAGAGGGGTCAGGGTGTCAGGTGGACTCTGCCGTGACCTTCCATAAACCTACATGATCTCGTCCCTACCCCCCGGCGCGGTGCACGCAAACTCCCCATTTCACTCCCAGTCTGAGGATTTGGTTTCAGCAGAGCCATGCTGTCAATTCCAGTTATACACACAGGGACACTTTTAAAAAGCAGTGAGTGAGAGAAAAGGAATGGGGGTGCACTGAAGGACCGAGGCAACCTGAAGAGGAGGAGGTATAAAAACATAAACAGATGAATGAGGTGGCTGTGAAGGCAACAGACAAACAGAATGGTTGGCGCCTTTTCTGGTTGTAGATGTTTATGTAAAGTGTTGTTGGTGTGTCTGACTGGAAGCAGAGGCTGTCTGCTGACTTTGAACACATCCAGAGGTGAGCTTCACATGGAGGGGCACACTAAATGAATGCTCATTTTAGAAAAAGCTTTGATTATCAGTAACAGTCGACCAAATAATGCTCTGTAAGTTGCTATGTTTACATGGACATAAGTAATTGGATTAGATGGCCATTCGGAATAAAAATGTGTCATGTAAATGCCCCATTCGGATTATTCTTTGTTGATTCGGCTAGATCTGAATGAATTTGTAATCCGAATGAGACAGGTGGTTTATGCCGATTCATAATCCGAACGGTGCACATGTAAACACTTAATCTGATCATTTTATTCCTATTGTGGAAAACTGAACATGTGCAACCTACTGTATGTCAACCTCACATATTTCCACCTGGCTAGATGCTAATATTGCTAATATTTGGCAGCACAGTGGCACAACTGGTAGAGCTGTTGCCTCTCAGCGAGCAGGTCCCCGATTCAAATCCCGGATCTCCACCCAGAATCGCCTTTCTGGGTGGAGTTTGCATGTTCTCTCCGTGCATGCGTGGGTTTTCTCCAGGTGCTCTGGTTTCCTCCCACAGACCAAAAACATGCATGTTAGGCTGATTGGTGACTCTAAATTGACCCTAGGTGTGAGTGAGACAGGTTCCTCTTGTAAATGAGTCCCCGTGGCTCAACGAGGCTAGCCTGTATAAATAAAGGTTGAATGAATGAAAATGTCGAGGAAGCAAAACTGGTCGGAAAGCGACACAACATTTCTACTAAAACCTTTGAAAGAGCTCAACATTATATGTACTGTATTACCTATAGTTAAATCAGGGAGTGCAGTAACGTCTCCACCATCATTAAAGGTGAAGTATGCAGTTTCTGTAGAACTGCAGCACTTAGAAATATTTTCAACAGGCAAAGCATTCTGATCCCTCCCCCTCAGAGCCATATGTGGCTCTGCCCCCTTGTGGTCTGTTGAATTTCAAATTCAAGCTCTGTTTTTATTGGCTGATTCAAATTCAAGCTCTGTTTTTATTGGCTGGTTACAAACTCTGTTTTTATTGGCTGGAAAATGGCGGGTCACCTTTTCTTTTTAGAAATGCTTATTTACCACCTGGAGAAGCAAGGGGACAATATTTTTTTTAATTTTTTTTCAGAGATTACCTGGCTAACATCAGTCTGTCAGGAGGTAGTGACAGAGTGAAGAAATATGTTCATAAAAAAAGCTACATACTGAAGCTTTAAGTTCATATGAATATCAAATGTTTTCATTTGATATTATTTGATATTATTTCCATCTGAACATGTGATTTTCGACCTGCCATTATGAATCTGTGCCTACTAAACACAGCCGGTCAAAGCAGATGTCCGCTTGACCTGAGCCTGTTCTGCTAAAGTAATAATTCTCAGTCGGGTCATCTGGACAGTTTCTTTTTTATAGAAATGTTTCACCCTCCATCCGGAAGGCATCATCAGTCAGAGGAGTTCCAGCAAACTGTTTCCCCACCAAGCAGTAAACACCTTAAGTGGACCAACCAGTTTGCTGGAGCCAAGATGATGCCCTCCGGATGGAGGATGAAACATTTCCATAAAAAAGAAACTGTCCAGATGACCCGACTGAGAATTATTGGATTTGGTACCTGGATTATTGAGCATGAACTTTCTTGTTCTGTTAAAGGTTTCTTCCTCATGAGGGAGTTTTTCCTTTCCACTGTCACCTTCATGCTTGCTCAAGATGAGAGTTCTGTGATGGAGTTAAACTCAAAGCAGTCTGCTCCTCAGATAAATAATGTTAAATTATTATTTTTATATGTGCATGTTTCTGTCCAGTGCCCTGAGATGACTTCTGCTGTGAATTGGCGCTATATAAATAAACTGAACTGAATCGAAAATCTGGAGCAGGTCCATTTTGGGTGCTCGGATTTGTTTACGTTCATCATCTTCTTCTGTGTGTGTTTTTTTTTTTTAAGGAAAATCTACCATTCTGCCCATGTCATGTCTTCTATTCTGAATAAAAGCCTGCTGCATGTAAACGCTTGTCATGAACGGATTGTGCCCATGTAAACAATACATTTGGATTATTATATCTGAAAACATTTCAATCCGATCAAAGAGTTTTGCCCATGTAAACATAGTTACTGTTATCTGAGCTTGGATTAATGAACAATTTTATTATGTTTTAGATAAGCAGCAACTAACAGCTAAGTGTTGCTTGAACAGTGTCATGTTTACAAGCAGAGGTAGATGCTTTTTTTGTCCCTCCATTAATGAAATTTATAATGCAAAATCAACCACTTCCTTCCATTTTCAATCTGAACTGCAATTCTAACCATTCATATGACTCCGCTGGGCTTCTTTTACTTCCTGGAATCTGAGTCTGTGAGATGGAAAAGTCCAGCCCCAAAAGTCCCCATTTGCTGTTAAATATTACAACTAAAAATCCATGCAGGTCAGTTTCCCAAAAGTATTACATGAACGTGGTAGAAAACAGATTTGTACAGTGTGCAACATTGTGATGGAATATAGACAAAAACTATTGTTTGACAAGCACTTTCCTTCTGCAAAACATGAACAAAAGTAGCTGAAAAGTGACAACTACAAACTCAATAAGGCAGATGTTGCATGCAGATAAATGAAAATGCTGAAGTAAAACCACAAAATGAGTTTGATTCAAATGGATGTTTGTGGAAAGTGGAAGAAAAACATGATATAAATTAGTTTAATTTTTTATTTATTTTTTTTGCTTTGGTCTCTGCGCATTGATTTGTGTGAGCAAGAATGAGAGGAACAAATAAAACCTAAAACTCTGGCTCACTGCTCTGCTGCAGAAAACACATAACGTACATTAAATATAACTAGCATTTCTTGAAGAAATGCAGATCTGCATAGCAAAGTTTAAAAGAAAGATTTTATGTAATCTGCACTCAGGGTATATGTTGGGGATGACTCTCAGCTACTACCAATACAATCCTTCACTAAACTTAGGTGCAAAACATAAGTCAGGTTACGAGGTGAACTGGGATTTTACTTGAATGTTTACAAGGAGTCAAAACAAGGCTGGAGTGGAGATGAATTCATCAAGACCCGAAAAGAAAAGTTCACATTACAGCTTAGGTTTTTGCAGTAAAGTAAACACATGCTATCACTACAGCAGACTGCATACAGATGGATTTTTGCTGCACGTGGTTCCTGATGAAAACCTACATACATGAGATTGTTACTGCTGCACTGGAGCCCACCTCTAAAAACCCAAATAAAGTTATATAAAGAACAGGGTGTGACAGTAAAGAGCACTATTTCTTGTTCTTAACACCTGTCTGCCCCAAACCTCCTATAGGTCTTATTTGCATTTATCTTCAATTATTCTTAAATGAGTTCCACAATATTCCAGATTCAAAACACTTGTAAGGTTTCATAAAATGCATCAAAAATACGACCTATAGCACACTATGTCTGTTACTAATAAGGGCACAAGTTGCAGGTTTATATGAATGACAGTCTTTCTTGGCTGCTACCAGACTTCTGAGCAGCTTCATCTGATTTTTCTCTTCATGATTCAACAAATAAAAGAAATATTAAAATGGTATATATGGCATATATGATCTAAGAAGCCTAATAATCTTGTAGAATTAATTATTTTATTTATGTAACAAGCAAACTTTAACACTGTAGACATTTAAATCACTTTTAGTTTCTCCCAGGAACGAAATTATTGTCTCGGTGTAAATTATAAAAGAACTGAAACTTTTTTTGAGGAACTTCAAAATCAACCTTCAGCTGCTGTGCTCTAAACCAGGGGTTCTCGAACTTTTTGGGTTCAGGGACCCCTTACAGGGGAGAAAAAGTTTCAGGGAGTCCCTCAAAACCCTCATGATTATTAAATCATTTTATTTAATTAGTCTCTTTAATGCAATGGAAATATTTGTGTAACAAAAATACTCAAGACCAGTTCTTTAATAGTATTAATACAGTTTTTTATACTTTTAAACATTGGGTGTTTTTCATTCAAGACACACTTTAACAAAAAAATAAATTTCAACTTCCAAAATGACAGTTTTGAGAAAATTAACAGTGTCAAAAAAACACTTTAAAACTTTATCTATTCAAATAATGAAAATAGTAAATGTGTGGCCACTTTTTTAAATTATTACACAACATGCTTTACATAAAACTCAACAGAATCATAACAGCAGTGGTCAAACCAAGTAATAGGGCTTAATTTGTAAACTACTTGATGCTGGAA
>JBBPBX010033122.1:19623-33450 GCA_038048925.1 Garcialebias charrua | reverse complement strand
CACACACGCGTAGGGATAATTTACGGTGCCTTAAGTTTGCCCTTTCCCCCACATCCTACTTCTGCGCTCCGGCCTGTCGGCTGGGTGACACGTTTTCTTTGGACTCCGGGAAACTGTGTAGTCGAGGCCTCATCGTGAACTCCGGGCATCTGTCGCCGTTGAGTCACAGGGCTTTCATCCGATGCACGGTTTTGCCGTATGAGTGGGTTGCCGCTCCGGGTTCACAAGTCGTCGTGCGTGTGATTTAAGTTCGCAGCCGAGACTGTGTTCGCTGTCAGAGTCACATTTTTCTTCCCCTTCCCGGTTAAAGTCGATTACCGTATTTTCCACTGTATAGGTCGCACCCATTCTTTTAAGATAACTTTCTTTTCTTTTTATTATTTTTTGTTTTCTTTTCTCTTTTTTTTCGTGGCTTGCGACCTGTAATCCGGTAGGTACGGTATACACGCAAACAAGGCAACAGGGACAGATTTTTTTCTTTTCATTTTTATTCTCATTTATTGCATTTGTGAGTGTTAAAGTCAGGGAGCCAGAAACCTTCTCTGAGCAGCCATGCACAGGGCAGTTTCGCAGATGCAAGAGGGCTGTCACACGGCCGGTCTCCCCCACTGATTTGTTGCAGTTCCTGCAGATGGGGCTCCCCTCCTCCTTCCCCCCCCCCCGCCGCAGATGGCCTCTGGAGGTTCTGGTCCTGGGACCGGCTTGGAGCTGCTGGCTCGAACTCAGATTTATGGCTTCTAACAAGATAATACTCTCCTGTTGGTGCCTGACACGGAGGCAAGGAGACATCTCCTCCCCTCCTCCCTCACCCCCCCCCCCCTACGTGCCTGTGAACCTGCACGGCATAGAGGCCTCTTTCATCCATAAATCTGAGTGAGTTGTCACTTGGTTCTGGTTCTGCACCTACAGTTAGTTAGTGGGTCTGCCTCAAAGGTTCCGGCTGATAACAGGGAGTTTTACAACTTATTCAGCTCAGGCTGGGACTGTAAAAGTTACTGTTTATTGGTGTGTACTTCAGTGCAGCTTTGGAAGAAAACTCCAGGGTAAAGTAGTTAGTTAATTACCAGTTAGAAGTTGGGTTATTACACGGTTTGTTTTTTATTTTCTGTTGCTGTGATTTTTTTTTAAACACGCTGACCAATGCAGTACTGTATTTTTTGCAGATATGTGCTTTTCATTCTCAGTGTTAAAGGCACATTTCTGATTTTTATAGGGTTAATCTCATGCAATTGATTGTTAGTTTCCAGTTCTCATCACTTCAGCCTGGTGGGGTGCAGGTCATGTTTAATGACATATGAACGAGGCCTGTGTAATGGTGGTTTGGAGTACTTTGGTGGTTTATTATTTGTTTTATTTGTTTGTTTGTTTTTATATATATGTGTATTATTTTTTTTTCTCTCTTTCTTGGAGGACTGCAGCTTGTCTGTTCTGCAGGATCGTTCTGCCTTGGCCTTCTGACCTGCTCGACAGAGTCTGGAAGGGAGTCTTCACACAGCTGACATACTGCAGGGGGTGACTTTATTTAGGTGTTTTCTGAGGATTTCAGCTTGACATCTGATCAGTGAACGTTGCAGGTTTTCCATGAGGACATTTAGTTAGATTTGGTGGTGGATTTCACTTATACACAGATATGCAGTTCTCAATTTACAATTTTATTCCTCACCCCACAACATTACACTTGTTTGCATACATTTAGGTTACCTCCATAGCATGGAGTGGTTGCATCATGACTCTCTAGTGTTGAACACCATTTTTGGACAGATTACATGTGTGCTGTCATTGAAGCTAGGTTTTGCTAACAACTCCTCACCTGCACTGGACTGCACTGAACTGTCGAATTGCGTTGTGTTCAGCTGAGCTGCAAGCTGTCACCACCTGCACTGAACTGAAAATGCACTGGACTGCAGATATGCATCATGTTCAGCTAAAGCCAAGCTGTCATGACTCGTGCCTGAACTGTTACATGGAGTTTTACGTTTTGCACCAAGTCTATGAACTGTGGTCTGCACCCACTGCTGGACTCTTGACATCTCCTATGGGGGCTGGAGAACTCATGAAAAGTGAAAGTCAAGCTGGAAACGTCACTACCAACCTTTGCAGCCTGGCTGATGTGTCAGCTGACCATGTGATCTTCAGGTGGTGGTTCAATAACTACAGTTTTTCATGATCATATTCTTTGCTATGGTAGAACCTCACGCACACTCATTATTCATACATACATGTACAGATCTCACTGACACGTGACCTGCATGGCCATACACATTTTTGTTTTTTCCTTCATGCACTCGCGTTAGAGCAGTACAGTTTGGTTCTGTTTTCTCCATCATGTTCGGTATGGGCACCTGTTGCGTTCCTTTTTGGATGTGTGTTTGTCTTTTTCTTTTCTTTTTCCTCACCTTTTTGGACAAGCCTTGGTGTTGAGAACACGTCTTTCTGGGACTGGACTGACAGCTTCAATTGTTTGTGGTTTCTAGTTTTACCGTCTTGTATACAGTACTATGACTGCTTGTGGTTGTGACAGGCATAGGTGGAGAGTTTGCTGGCATGATGCAGAGAAGGAAGGTAAATGTTTTCTTTGTCCTGGAGACCGAGTGGAAGGGCAGCAAGGCTCACGGTGTTGGAGCAGGATTAAAGCTCTCTTACTATGGTGTGGATAGCGGAGGAGATGGAGTAGAGGTTATGTTGAAGAAGAAGTTGACATAGGATGTCGTGGTGGTGTGACATGTGTCTAGTGGGGGATGTGTCTTATGGTTGAAGTATTACGTCTGATGCTAGGTAGTTGGGTTTGGCTATTTTGAGTTTTTATTTTTTATTTCTGGTAGTATTTCCACCTGCAGTACAGATGACGTTTGTGTTATGAGCATTTCCATTGTTTTCTTTGTAACAGGATGTTTTTTGTTTACCTCCTGTTTCAAAAAAGGGGATGGGAGATAACAGACATACTGTATAGTTAAACACACCATTTCAAATAACTAATTAGATCAACGTTTTAACTCTTCATACAGTGATGAGAGCTGGAAACAGTTATACATTTGATAAAGTTATAAAAGATAATTTTAATAAGTGCCTAAAAACAGGTTGGATCTGAATGTTTGGGGTAATTTATATAGATTTAGTGCTGACTTTTTCTTATTTTTCATTACAGGTCAATTCTGGACTGCTGATGATCTGTCAGCCCTGTGACAGAACGTGTAAGATAAAATTGTGAATAATTTATATTTGAAAAGGGGAAATGCACTTTACAATGTTTCCACAGCTGTGATGGACAAACAGAGGAACCTTACCATAACTGGGTTTACATTCCTCCCCTTTTCAGCAGATTAATTAATGCTGAATGAATGCTTAATGTTGCAGTGTAACCAATGAAGGGAAAATCTATTTCCCTGCACCATTTTTATTTATTTATCTTACAGGTTAACAGGTGGAACATGCAGCAGAGCAGAACTAATCACATTAACTAACAAACTAACCAACTAATCACTAATATATGCCAAGGCTTTCTCATTATTTGTTGAAACCTCTCAATTGTTGTTTACACCATATGTTGAAAGGATACATATGGTTATTCTTACACCTGTGAAGAATGACTGTGAGTTTGATCCAGGAGGTCCAGAAAGGATTGAAGGTTGTTGAGATGGATGAGTCAGACAGAATGTGAATGTTACAGACAGATTAATGTGACTATATATATGTTTGTGCTTGGTGAATGTGAGTACAATAGTTGTGTGTTGATAGATTTTTGAGAAAGGTGTACAGGGTTTTCACTATTTTCCTATAGATATAATTTAGTTTTATCAATTTTAATTCTTAGATTTGAACGATAATTAGAAATGTTTTAGAGGATACATTTTAGCTGCACCTTGTTAAGAAGTATCAGAGTAAGCCTAGCTGTGAATTTTACTGATAGGAAATGTTTGTGGTAAAACATTCTGGTACAGAGAATAATAATATATATATATATATAGGAAATGGATGTGAATAAGATATTTGAATTTGACAGGTTATGGAAGGATTTTTGTGTTTTCTGTTCTGATTAGATTAATCATAGATTAAGTGTTTAATTTTCTGAATGTGGTCTTAGCCCTTATCACAGACATCTCTGAATAAGAGCAGTTGAGCTTTTCTCAGATATCAGACTAGTCAACAGAGTAGTGTAGGGTTTTTCTCCTCACAGGTGTCTATGATGATGAAGATGAGATAGCCTGACTTGGCTAAAGCATAGTTCACATTCTTTGCTAAGGTTAACACATACCTGAAATGGAGCAGAGTATATGCAATGTTTTGAAGTTTGTTAAGAGTTGATAATTCAATTTTGGGTAATTTAAGGGTTTTTGAGAAGTATTGGATTTATAAAGTCAAGTTAAAGTCCAGTTGTTTTTTATTGAACGCCTTTTAAGGTATTGAATTTAACTTCATTATTCCTGCATATACCCTGTTGAGGCGTGATATTTGATAGGAGGGACAGCCCGCTTCATTTTATTGTTTTGTTTTTATTTTTATTTGTTTTATGGTTTCATTTTTACATTTATTTTTGTTTATTTTTGTTTGTTTTTGTTTATTCTTTATTACTTTTTTGTTTATTTCTTGTTACATTGTTGTTTTGTTTATTTTATTTTCATTCTTTGTTTTTGGTTGATTTCTTTGCTTTTTGTTACATTTATTTTTTAAATTGTTAGTTTTCTATTGCGTTTCCAGCATATAAGCTCTGACGGTTACCGTATATTTTCTGTTTAGTTTTTATTACCATTTATATTATTGCTTATTTTATATGAGGGTTTTATATTCTGGGTGGGTAACTTAGATGTAATATTGCTGTGGGAGGGAATGTTAGAGATTTCCAATGTGTATCAAGTTTTTAATTGCATTCTCACATAGAACATATAGGATTTTGTTGACATGATGTTTGTCATGTCAAAAGGGGAATTGAAATATATTTCTATCAGTATTACATTACACCCACTATGCTCCATTATTTGTATTCACTTAATTCTGCCTTATAATGTGAAATGTGACACTAGGCAGAACGTTTTTCTCTCGGGCTTTGTTTTCACTAGGGAACAATTACACGCCTGCACATACACAGACATAACATTTGATGTTTACATTGAAGCTGATAGATTGTTGACAGAAAGGAGGGTCACGTGGTAGTGTAGGTGGTTCTAGGGCGGTCCTGAAGCAGTCCAAGGAGGTCCCAGGGTCCAAGGAGGCGGTGACGACATCCGGGGTTTTTATAACCGTGGCCCTGCCTTTGAAGAGTGTGTGTGGACTTGTGCTGGAGTCAGGTCTGTTGTCTGCTGTAAGGTTTATTCTTATATGTACAATAAACCTACATAAAATTTGCACATTCGTTTCAGAGCTTCCTTCAACCTTTTGAATTCGCAACATTACATTCATTTGAAATGCAGAAAAAATGATTTTCTATATATGTATATACCGGTATATTTTGGTCTAAAAGTTACTGATATTGGGCTTACTCTATTGTTTACATGTTTTCATCACAACAATGAGACATTTAACATTTATAAATTGTTTGAAACAAAATTACTTCTTTAAACTTTGCAGAGTATGGAAAACTGGTTTGAGACAATAAAACGTTTTCTGTAACATTTTATTGAAAATCGTCATATTTACATTTCAAGCATGCAAAGTTACCGGTAAGCATTGTGATTAATCTGATTAATCACAGCCCCCAGAGTGGGATTGATCTGATTAAAAATGTTAGTCTTTTCACAGCACTACTACTAACACAATATTGTTTTTGATTGACAGCAGTAGTTATATGTTCTATTAATTCCATGAGAGCCATTGATGTAGAGTTTTTTTGCTCTAAACCCATACTGACTGCTACTTAGAATATTTTGTTTAGCAATAAATTAATCTAGTCTGGTCACAAATATTTTTCTAGAATTTTTGAGAACTGTAGTAACAAGAATATTGGTCTATAATTGCTGAACACACATTTATCACCATTTTTAAAAAGAGGAACTACCTTAGCTACTTTCATATTATCTGGAAATTTTCCTGTTGAGAATGATAAATTACATATATATGTGAACGGCTCAATAACATGACTCATTATGTCCTTTACAAACTTCATATCCATGTCCACCCAGTCTTTTATCTCTTGTCTGTACATTTCTTTACTACATTCATTATTTCTTATTTGTCACTTCCATTTAGAAAAATACTGTTTGCACATGCTATAATTGAATGGCTCACATTATTATCTACTTTTGGTATTTTAGCTGCACAAAATAATGATTAAATCCATTTACAATTTCATTCTCATCATGGATTTCATCGTTGTCCTTTACAAAAAAATAGTGAAATAACCGTTTTTACTTTATGATTCTTCAGAACACTTTTCATAACTCGCCATGTTGCCTTCATATCACCATTACTTTTATTTAATAAATCACTATAATATTCCTTCTTATGTTTTCCTTTAATCCCTACTATTTTATTTATATACTTCTTATATTTCTCTTCTGCATTTTGTGTTCTCAATTTCAAAGAAGCATGAATACAAATAAAAATTTTTTTACAAGCATTTCTCAACCCTTTTGTAATCCATGGTTGGTCAACAATATTTCTCTTTGTATAAATTTTTGCACACAATTTTTTTCATACAAAGCTTCTAATATATTTTTAAACTTAGCAAATGATCTCTTCAAATCATCAACATAGATGTATTTCCAGTTTTGTTTATCTAGATAATCTTTTAATTTATCCAAAGCTTTTCTGGATGTGTTTATTATTATTTTTCTTAGTTGTAACTGCTTTTGTGATGCTTTGATCATTTTTATAGGTTGTGAAAACTTGTAAATGATCACTTAAGTCAGTCATTAAAATACCACCTATCACGTTACCGTTTTTTTATATGTGAAGATATTATCAATTATTGTGGCACTATGAGTTGTAATTCTTGTTGGCTTTGATATTAACGGATAAAGGTTTAAACTATACATTGAATTTACAAAATATAAATTTACTGATGTTATTTGAATCTGTTTTATTTCCCAGATCAATATTAAAGTCTCCACACAAAAAAATAAAAAAAATTATTAAAACTTTGCCATCTATGGGATTGTCTTGTATTGTGTTTCTTTTGTAAAAAAAAAAAATGAACAAATTTAATAAACATATTTGATCCTGGTGATCGATATACACAACTTAGTATGATGTTTTTATCATTCTTGTTTATTATTTCTATTTTTTTCATTTCCATAATATTATCTACAATTATTGACATTTCACTAATAATTTACATTTTATTTCATTATTAACACATTTCATCATGATGCAGTGACATTTCTAAGTATCTCTGAGCAAGACACTGAACCCCTTATTAACAAGTGTATAAATGCAATCTAAAGCACTGATTAGAAACTATTGAATGACTCATGCAGATTAGATTTGTAGAGATGTAGTAAAGAGTGGTATGAATGTGAATGTGGATGAGTGGGTTATGAAGCGCCATGAGGAGCCTGGTTGTTCAAAATAAACTATCTAAGTACAGTCCATTTATAATTTGAGCTACCATGGCTTCCACCCCAGGATGTATGCCCATACGGAAAATATATATATAAATTTTATAAAGTTTTTATATGTTCTGTTTGAAACTTATATTTTTTGTATAATGCATTGATACCAGGTATAAGATCCTTAGTAAATTTGTATAAAATGAAACATATATAATTTGTATACTTATAAGAACAATATATGACAGTAATTTCACATACAATATCCTTAGTAGGAAAATGTACTATTAAACTTATATGAGTAGGGCAATCACCCATGAAACAAAAATACTTAAGTACTATAGAAAATGTACAGGTACTGATGTCACAAATGTGAGACATACATAGACTGCAACCCAATCCAAAATTAAAATCACTGGGTAAACACACGTTAACAAAAACACAATTTTAACACATACTGACAACTAAATTTTGGGCCAACTTTAGTAATTTTGTAAAATATAATAATTTAATGGAAGTATTTAATCTTGCATACATAAAATGACAACGTATTCCATTATTTTGTAGCAATACTTTTAATTCCGCACACAATCAAATGGAACTTAAATAGTAAATGGAGCTTATTTATATAGCACTTTCCAGCCCCATATGAGGGACCCCAAAGCGCTTTACAATACCAACCATCCACCCATTCATACACACATTCATACACCAGTAGCGGTAGACTGCCATGCAAGGCGCCTTCCAGTCCTACCGGGAGCAACTTGGGGTTAAGTGTCTTGCCCAGGGACACAACGACACATGGTGTGGGGAACCGGGATTCGAACCTCCAACCTTCCGATCGGGGGACGACTGCAATTACCACTACGACACGGCCTCCCCATCAACATATTACATAAATTGCACATTATATTTTAGAATAAATGACAATACTTAGTACCGGTAGTCTTTTCACATAACCCCAGTTCATAATACAGATTTTTTTAACCCCTAAATGATTGTTTTGAAAAGGTTCATATACATTATATGTGTATGAATACATATACTGTATGTTGATAACAGGCATTGCAAAATTCTTCACATAACAATAAATGTAAAAAAATTTCAGACGTGTAACCTCATTTGTTACCTAAATAAAATAATTCCTCATCAATCCATAAACCTAAAATTAATTCCATGCTCACATGCAGATTACATTTAATCATTTACAGTAATGTGTGTTCAGTAGCCGACATACAGTCGAGCTGGACAGTGGACATTGTATATACACAGTACATACATGGTGTAACTATCTGAGTTGCATATATAGCTTTGTGAAAGCCAGTGGGAAAGTGGATGGTTGACATAATAGCTCAGTTCAGTTCTGATTAGAGAACATCTGGCCAACTTCTGCACTGTGGAATTACCATATTTTCCAATAGCATATAGACACTGATCACTTGTCTGTATAAAGTGTGACAGTGAAAAAATGTTTCCATCTTTCAGAAGCACAACAGAATTGTGATGGCTTTAAGAATGAGAGCATGGCGAAAACGCTAAAGAGACATCTACTTCTACGTTATTCTGACAGTGAAGATGAGCTACGAGGCATTGAAAATACAGGTGGTCCTCGACGCCCACGACTTACGACAATTCGGAGTTCCGAACACATCATAATTAATAAAAATATGAAATTAAATTGAAAGTGGTCACTGCAGCTTCCTTTCCCCTATAGAAAACGTGTGTTGTAGGGAGACGCCAAAGGTATAACTATGGATTATTTAGCACTTCCTCAAGCCCTAATAAATATACAATATATTAATAAACACAACAATAAACATGGTCTTGAGTACACAGTGCACTTTTATTGTCTTAAAAGCATTTCTCAACCTGGACCTGGGCTGTGAATTACTATGGGTATACATTACCAGTAAAAGCACACACAAACTTAGCTCAAATTAAAAAAATAATAGTAAAAAAATCTAAACTTTATTCATGTTTCACACCACCTTGAGTTCAAATTAATTTTTACATAGTAAATGTGTTAAAATGTAATGATGATAGTCAACGTGATCAATGAAGCTCCTTGTTCTGTATTGATAATTACATTTCCAAATCATACATGTTCACATCAATTATTACAAACTCATGTATAAATTCAATTTTACTTTTAATTGTTTTAGGTGTGCCAAATTTTATTTTGTTATGTTTGGACATTATTTATATAAAAAAAAACAGATAGAGTTTCCGGCAGTTTCCCACAGTTTCCGGCAGTTTCCGGCAGCAATCAGTTTTCGGCAGTGCCGCCATGTTTTCATAGTTGCCAAGTCCGCTTATTTCAAGCGGCATTGGGCTTGTTTTTTCCTGGAGTCGCTTTTAAATTCGGTGAGCCGCTTGTGGCGGTTTTTTGTGCTTGCCATGGGTGTTGCGTCGCTTATTTGGGCTTGTTTTGTGAAATGTACTCCTGAAGTTATTTTAAAGGTATTTTTGATGTTTCTCTGCACGCTTAATAAATATGCTGGTTTGGTGCTGATGTAGCTTTATTGTTTAAACTGCACAATACACTTATCAGACGGCACGATCCTGCATTACTCCGTTCTCTGCACTTTCTATCTTCACACACACACTGAACCCGCGTGCCTACGTCACGCTCTCTCTCGCGGTGCGTTCACTGACACTCTGTAATATACATGCACGAACACTGCTGTATACATTACAGTATTGTGACATCATTTTTGAACTTTGCATATAGTGACACCACATATATATCTTGTATCATTCAACTATGTTCGTTTTTAGCAAACAAAATGATAAATTAATGAAAATTACTTTCAAAGTGAGTTTAAAATTAAAAACCGTGTATCTTCACGGGACATCCGACTACACGCGAATGCAACATTGTTCTTTATTCTTTGTCTCTGTTCTTTATTCTTTGTCTAGACAAGACAACGCTAATGTGAGCTCTAAGTGGGGTAAATATGGAAAAAAATATAATAAAGATTGGGAGAAAGAGCGTGCTCTTCAAGACTGGATCCGACCACAGATGGGAGAAAAATGCAAAATGTATTTTTATTTTTTAGACTGAATACGTTCTTTTATGTATAATTTTGCTAGATATATGTAATGCCATAATAAATATGTTTATACTGTTTAAAACTGCCTTTTTTTACACAATGGGATGGGTTGCCAGCTGGGCTTTTTTTGGGCTTTTTTTGAAAGAGCGAGCCGCTTGTTTGTGCTTGTTTTGAAGGAGCTGATCGCTTCTTTCGGTCTGGAGATCTGGCAACCCTGCATGTTTTGGTTAGCTTCGGTTGCTCTCCAGCTTCGACACAGTCGGACCGTGTCCGCTAAGAGGTCCCTACGCACGGATACATGAGATGTAGATGAACGGCGGTTGGGCTGAGGGACGGATGCGTAGTAAGTTATTCACTCTTTTTCCCTTCATTATGTATGGAGTTAACATGCTAACAATCCTTCTTGTAAACAGTTTGGACCGCGTGGAGCAGCACAAAGCTGTAGAACTCGGACCTGCAAGAGCTAACATGCAAACAGACGGAGACAGGCTTGACCAACTCAAAGTAAGAAATTTTAATTTTTGATTTACTGTAATTGTCTCTAAATTGTCTCTAAATGTACTGTATGTGTTTTTTTGATATTTATGTAGGGTACTGTGTTAGGATAGGCGAAGTGAACTACATTACAGTACAGTAATGGGCCTTAGAACACGCATTGACACACAGAGCACTTAATGGTTTATTGGCCATATTAAGAAAGCAAGGACACATATTGCCTGTGGATTGCCATACACTACTACCCCACAGTGTAACACCACGGAGCCTAAATGTGGCGGGCAGTACAGTCCGTGATTTATTTCAATTACTAATGAAAAAGACTTCTTGTGAGTCAAATACTTTTTTCTGTGATTTAGTTCCAAGCTGCTGCTGCCAGAGACTTGTAACACTGCAGCTTAGTAAAGGCCCCGGCAGAGCTCTGCGTACGGCGTACGTACGCAGAGGCACACGCATAGCCCCGCAGGGCACGAACGCGCAAAGCTCAAATTTTACTACCGCGTACGCGAGCCGCGTTGTCTCACAATAAACTGCCCCGCGCCGGACTGTTTTGTATGAGACACAAATGTATTAAATTCCTCTTCATCCCTGATCTGGACTTTTGTTTTTTTTTGCCAAAAGTCAAGTAATCGCTTCCTCCTCCGTTAACTCCATGACTGAAATGAATGAATCTGTCACGAGCGAATTAAACTCATGTCCTACGTGGCTGCACGAGATTCTAAACATTTCCTGGTGGGCTGTGGGCTGCAGGACCAGCGCTCCCTGTTTTTATTTTTATTTTTTTTGAATTTTTTATTAACATATAAAGTTTAGAAAATTTAGAATCTTGGAATAAAAATGGACTCTCATCTTACATTTGAAAATCACATTAAGCTTCTGTTTAAAACTTGCTTCTTCCATCTTCGAAACATCTCCAGACTTCGCCCATCCCTAACTTTTTCCGATGCTGAGAAGCTCGTCCATGCTTTTGTCTCCTCCAGGCTCGACTACTGCAACTCCCTGTTTATTGGAATCCCTGGCAAAAACCTTCAGAAGCTTCAATATATTCAAAACAGTGCAGCAAGGATCTTGTTGAGAGTTCGTAAATTTGAACATATTACGCCCATTCTCATAACCTTCATTGGCTTCCTGTCGCCTACAGAATTCAGTACAAAACTGCTCTCATTACACATCAATGCTTACATGGAGCTTCACCAGATTATCTGAAGGATATTCTTATTCCATACTCATCCACCCGGTCGCTGCGGTCACAGAACAGTAATCTCCTTCACATTCCGAGAACCAAATTAAGGACCATGGGAGACCGGGCTTTCAGTGTGGCTGCCCCCCGCCTGTGGAACTCTCTTCCTGACTGCCTGAGAGCCCCACAGTCACTGGTTGACTTTAAGAGCGGCTTGAAGACCTTTCTTTTCAACCGAGCATACTCTGCCTCCTCATGATTCTATCTTTGATCTTAGTTGATACTGTTATTGATTTTACTTGTTTTATTACTTGTTTTATTGACATTTAATTCTGTTGCACTTTGTAGCACTTTGAGATTTTCATTAATGAAAAGTGCGTTATAAATTAAATTCATTATTATTATTTAATATTAGAACACCGCAGCGGCTGAAGCCAGAGCCAGCTCGTGCCTTTTTTCCCCCACCCGACCTGTCAGTCAATTCAGTTGGCATGTCAGCAAATGACCAATCAGCAACCTCAGTTTGTCCCGTAGGTAAACGCTCTGCGCGCAGCTGCTCAAATTACCACAAGAATTTGGAGCGAAAACGCGAGCATTTAACGCGAGAACGAACACAGAGCTGTGCCTGTGAACGCGTGCGCACAGAACACGTGCGTAGAGCGGCGTACAGGCCGTACGCAGAGCTCTGCCTGGCCTTAAGTTAGTTCACTCTGTTAGCATCTGTAGCTGTTAGCATCTGTAGTTGTTAGCATCTGTAAATGTTAGCATGTGTAACTGTTAGCATCTGTAGCTGTCAGCATGTGTAGCTGTTAGCATGTGTAGCTGTTAGTGTCTGTAGCTGTTAGCATGTGTAACTGTTAGCATCTATAGCTGTTAGAATCTGTAGCTGTTAGCATGTGTAGCTGTTAGCATCTGTAGCTGTTAGCATGTGAAGCTGTTAGCATGTGCAGCTGTTAGCAGCTGTAGCTGTTAGCATGTGTAGTTGTTAGCATGTGTAGCTGTTAGCATGTGTAGCTGTTAGCAGCTACGTCTCGTTGTCACATGGTTGGATAATCTAGTCTCGTGACTGTGTGTGTGTTTTTCTATGTAGGAGCAGGAGCTTCACGTCAGACCTCCACCAACCACATGTTTGTTCTCTAACAGGTATGGTTGTAATTTCTAGTAAAATTGTTCAATATTATACTTCGGTCCAGCAGCCTCCACTTCTAAAAGTCAGCGCTCACGCAGTTTGGTTGTGCACGCGCTAACACCATGAATAGGCTCTGTGCACATGCGTCGCGAATCACTTCCGCTTTGGCGGGATGTCGGCATTCCAGTTTCTGGTTTAATTCCTGTATCCTGTCATCTCAGATAAACAATGAAAATGAGTGTTGCTGCGTCAAAAAAAATATACTGTATATATAACGTGCGAGGCAGCTTTAGATTTCAGCTGACGGTGTGTGGGTCTAATTGTTTTTACCGTGTTAATCTTGTAAAGTTCTTCCATGCTGGCTCGCTTCTGTGGCCGCCATTTTCAGCAAATGAGGCGCTGATGCGTCGCGTAGCAGTGACGCATAATAGATGCATCTTATAGGGCGAAGCGTGTGCTGTGTGCCGCGTTGCTTGTCTTCAGGTTGCT
>JBBPBX010033122.1:0-19278 GCA_038048925.1 Garcialebias charrua | reverse complement strand
AGGGTTCCTGAGCTTAACCGTTCCTTAATCAATTCACGAAATGGTCAAATCTGCTGAATTTAAATTGTTTCGGTTTGACTTCTTCCAAAACAGTCTTGTGCGCTACTAAAATAAATTATAAAAAATTGAATTTTATCTCAAATTTCTTATACAGGTCAACAGTTTGTAAATGAAAACCTACACTCTGTAAGCAGAAAAAATATCCACCGAGTGGTTTATGATTTATAACAATATAAACGGAAATAAAACCGAAGACGATTCCGTCTCTTAAAAAACTAATAAACAATTGAATTTTATCTCAGATGTCTTATACAGGTCAACAGTTTGTAAATGAAACCCATATAATTACACTCTGAAAGCCTAAAAAATATCTGTCGAGTGGTTTAAGAGCTGTTTATCTAAACAGTAGGTATCTGTTTGCGGTAGCTATACCGCTAACAACAAAGCTACCGTAAAAGAGCAATTTTTTTTAGCTCTAAATATCTTCTGCAGCTAACAGTTTGTAACTGACCACCAAATAATTACGCTCTGTAAGTTTCAAGAAAATCTGCGGTGTGGTTTGAGTTATCTTGCTAAAAAAAAACAGCTAACAACAACAACAATAATAATAATAATAATAATGATAATAATAATAATGAATTTAATTTATAACGCACTTTTCATTAAAAAAATCTCAAAGTGCTAACACAGCTAATGGTGGTTAACTCCAGAGCAGGAGGCCAGGCAGCGACAGAGTCAGTCCGAGCAGAGGAGGCTTTTTTCGGACACATGAGCTAGAAACAGTCGGTGTACATTAGTTTGACCCATTGTCTTAATATACAGTATACTGCATATAATATATACTGTGTGTGTCTGTGTGTTTTATCATCAATTCACAGAAATATCTTCACCTGAAGAGTGGACACAGGTGGCGGTTCTGTGAAGAAGCTGGAAGCACCTGTTGTGAGGCTGAGGAGTTCTGGCGTGGGTCACGGCCAAACAGTGACTCTGAGTTTACTGGCCTGTTGTTTTGTGTACTTGAATAAAGCGTTGGCTGAAGCAGAACGTCTGGTGCTTGAGTGACCGCGACAACGTTACACCAGAAATACTACAGAAATACTACAACTTGCCAGAGCATTGACATGAAAATGAATCAATGAAAATATAAATTTAATATTTTTTCTGACAGTTCAAATGAACATATTGTTTGAAAAAAAAGGATAACAATGAACCAAGTGTTTATGTAGTTATGTGTAAATAAAGTTACAGTAGTACACTATATTATCTGTTAGTGTTGAGTTATTCTTTGTGAGAATATTTGTGTATCTGTTTTAATTTCATTCGTTCATCTACAACTCACAGAAAGTACTTTAGTAAAAACAAAATTGGTGAATGTTAAAAAAACATTTTATTAAAGTAAAACCATCCCATCATATGGATTAATTACTAGCTGGAATAGCTCTGTGGACGTCTCAGGCTGGAGCAGCGGCTGGAGCAGCAGCTGCAGATTGATCGCGCCGCCGCTCCAACACTAGCTCATGGCTTGGCTAGCAGAAGCTAGCCAGCTAGCTAACACAGGTCTGGAGCAGCTGCGGTGGCTTGCCGGCCCCCGCGCTGCTTGGCCCGAAAACAATCAACGCATGGCAACCTATGTCGGCTTTGACCATCTCAAAGTAAGAAAATATATTTTTATTTATTCTGTAAATGTGAATAGCAATGTTTAACATTACAGTACACTACTTTACATGCTTAAATGTGTGCGCGCGCTCCGTTAGCATGATAAATAAAGGTTGAATGAATGAATGAATGAATAATTTTTTTTTAAATATAATTTTCACCCCCTACCTACGAACGGATCGAGCTGCGAACGGTTCTTAGGTCCCAAACTCGTTCGTAGGTCGGGGGTTCCCTGTATATATATAGGAAATGGATGTGAATAAGATAATTGAGTTTGACAGGTTATGGAAGGATTTTTGTGTTTTCTGTTCTGATCAGATTAATCATAGATTTAGTGTTAATTTTCTGAATGTGGTCTTAGCCCTTATCACAGACATCTCTGAATAAGAGTAGTTGAGTTTTTCTCAGATATCGGATTAGTTAACAGAGTAGTGTAGGGCTTTTCCCCTCACAGGTGTCTATGATGAAGAAGATGAAGAGGCCTGACACCAGTTCTTTGCTAAGGTTAACACATACCAGAAATGCACACACTGGAGCAGAGTATATGCAATGTTTTGAAGTTGTTAAGAGTTGATAAATCAAATTTTGGGAAATTTAAGGGTTTTTGAGAAAGTATTGAATTTATAAAGTCAAATTATAGTCCAGTTGTTTTTTTTATTTGAACGCCTTTTTAAAGGTATTGAATTTAACTTCATTATTCCTGCATATACCCTGTAGAGGCGTGTTTTGTGAGGGACAGTCCGCATGGTTCTTACTTGTTTTTTTTATTTTTTGTTTGTTTGTTTTTGCATCTATTTTGTCTTGTTTGTTTTTGTCTGTTTTATTCTTGTTCATTGTTTTTGTTTGTTACATTTGTTTTATTCTTTGTTTTTGTTCTGTTTTATTCTTTATTTGTTTGTTTTGTTCTTATTCTGTTTCTTCTTGTTCTTTGTTGTTGGTTGTTTTCTTTGTTTGTACTTTCTTACCTTTACTTTTATTAGTTATTACCATGTAGTATTAATGCTTATTTTTATATAAGGTGTTTTATATTCTGGGTGGGTAACTTAGATGTAATATTGCTGTGGGTGGGAATGTTAGAGATTTCCAATGTGTATCCAGTTTTTAATTGCATTCTCACATAGAACATATAGGATTTTGTTGACATGATGTTTGTCATGTCAAAAGGGGAATTGAAATATATTTCTATCAGTATTACATTACACCCATTATGTTCTATTATTTGTATTCACTTAACTCTGCCTTATAATGTGAAATGTGACACAAGGCAGAACGTTTTTCTCTCGGGCTTTGTTTTCACTAGGGAACAGTTACACGCCTGCACAATTCAACAGACCCAACATTTGATGTTTACATTGAAGCAGATAGTTTATTGGCAGAAAGGAGGGTCACGTGGTAGTGTAGGTGGTCCCAGGGCGGTCCCGAAGCAGTCCCAGGCGGTTCCAGGTTCCAGGAGGCGGTGACGACATCCGGGGTTTTATAACCGTGGCCCTGCCTTTGAAGATGTGTGTGTGGACTGTGCTCGGAGTCAGGTCTGTTATTGCTGTAAGGTTTATTCTTATTATGTACAATAAACCTGCATAAACTTGCACATTCATTTCAGAGACTTTCCTTCAACCTTTTGAATTCGTAACAAGTCAGTTGAGATAGAGATCTCTTTTACAAGGGTGACCTGGTCAAGTGGTCAGCAGCACACGTCACATGGTAATTGACAATAAGCATTTGCATTTACCAAAAAAGATGGTTTTATGAACCTGTTTGTAGCAGCCCTGAAACATTTTTCTTCCACTGTACAGGAGGACATGGCAGGAGGTGATGATGAGGGGATCCTCTGGTCCAGCCTGGATGTTTCTGAGAAGTGGATTCGCCACCGCACGGTACCCAAATACTGTAATAATACCAGTGGTGGAGAAAGTACTCAAACACTGTACTTAAGTAAAAGTACAAATAAACAGACAAAAATTTACTCTAGTAAAAGTAGAAGTACCATATTAATATTTTTACTTAAGTAAAAGTAAATAAGTACTTGCTTTTAAAAATACTTAAAGTATTAAAGTAAAAGTACTTGCTGAATGTATTAACTAATGCAATGGTCTACAATACCATTAAGTGTGCGTACTGTATGCATATTTTCTGTAATACATTAATAGTGTTGAGCCATTTTAATGAACAATGCTGCAGATAATGCATGTTTTTATTGTGTTTACTCTGTGACACAGTTCACACTTGGACTTTTGATTCTGTGTGTCAGAATTTCAGTGATGAGTTAAATACAATTAAGCAAAATAAGAAAGAGGAATGATTATACCTTTGAAAGTTTTTATTTAACACAAAATAAAACCAATGTGTCATTTTAACTGCAGTAAACACATTTAAGTAAAAGTTGTCTGTTTGAAAAAAGGAGCATTAGACACAACTAACAAAGGAATAGATCACTTCAACTCGTTTGTCATCAACTCTAGTTAAAATATTGTCTAGTCAATCTTGTAATGGATCAACAATGAACAATACTTTAACTTCCTGACAACATTTTCAAAACTTGGACCTGAGTGTTGAGACATTTGGAGAAATCTCTTGTCTCCTAACATCCCATGAACTGACACATTTTAATATTGCAGCAAGAATTTCTTGTTCAAGTTCAGAAGAAGTTGGTTTTCAAAGTTTTTGAGTCCAGTCTGGCTCTTTAGGGAGAGAGAATCTGTCCTGCTGTACTGAACAGTCTTTCAATAATATTTCAATAAAAGTCTTTCACTTTTGTGTTGTTGTTATTTCTTCACAGCTCACATTGTGGACTTTCCTCATGGATGGACGTGTGTCCACTCTGTCCTGCCTCTGTCGTCCAGGACATCAGTCCTGCCTGTCTCTGGTGTCCTCCCATCTGCCTCCATCCAAGGGCGGAGTGGCCATCGGGAGATTCGGGAGTTTTCCCGATGGGCCGCGTCATGAATGGGCCGATAGGCGCACGGGGAAAATGATGACGGTTGAATGAATCTGCTCAAAATCGACTTGTCCCTGCTTTTAGGCTGCAGGCTGCAGCCTCTTAAAGGGAGGGAGCGCTGATCGCTTTAAGAGACTGCAGCCTGCAGCCTCTTAAAGCGCGCTGGTCCCGACTGCGCCGCACAGGGCCGGCAGCTTGGGAGCTACCATTTGATAAAAAACACCCCTGAAAGTTCACCGTTGGTTGAGTCCACCCCAGCAGCGAAGCACGTATTTTCCAAAACATCAGCTGATGGAGCAGCGCGGAGTCCAAACTGCTAATTAGCAATAAAAATGGATAGGAAGAGGCCAGGTGGAGCTGAAAAAGTCAGGTTGAAGAAAAGAAAGGAGGAAGCTGCCAAATGTGCAAAGCTTACAGACATTTTTTCAAAGAGACAGAAGAAGCAACAGGTAATGATAAAAATTAAAAACTAGCATAATAAATTAAGCTAATGTCACAACGTTGTACTATGTCACTAAACATGCATGAAAGTCAAGTGGGACCTAAACTGACAGCCTGAGCCTAATTAGAAATAAAAGCAGAAATATATAAATTGACCAATAAATAAATAAACGTCAAAGGACAATTTAAATTAAAAGATAACTTTATCTCATACCCTGATGCATGCTCAATAATCCAGGTAGAAAAATCTAAAAAAGCTAAGTCTGGTCTTCTGGACATTTTTTGCTTTGTTTTGTTTTGTTTCTTGAATGTCCAGAGGACCAGACTTAGCTTTTTTAGAACTTTATCTCATGTTTTAAAAATTAATTGACCATCATGTTTTTTTTCCAGCTTAGTTCCAACAAATTATATATTTTAATTCATAATTTTACATTTTACTGTGCTTAAAATACCGGTAGGCCTATATATTTTTTTGTTTTTACTTTTACTCTTAGATGACTTGTGTTATGTAATTAAATGTAATTATTTTTTTAATTTTCCACACAAGTCCTTATTTACGTAATGAGGCAGAAATGCATGAGGTGAAGTGAAAACAGGAAACAGAAAAATGTTAAAGCAACGCATTTAATAGACAAATAAAAATAAACTCATGCATATGCATACATATTGCAACCAATGCCAAACTTGTCTCTGATTTTGCTTGTCTTGACCCTAAAAACTTTTCAGAGATGAGGCTTAAAGGACTCAAGAGCTCAGCACTTCAAGCAACAAGCAAAAATCTGCTTAGATTTGATGAGAGAGCCACAGTGAGTACTTTACACACAGAGCTGTCCAGTCTTGGGATAGGCTGAAAAAGTCCCCTCTGGAAGAGTCCACTGTCAAGATGGTACTGAGATGGAACAGGGTTGAACCAGAGATTGAACTTGAAAGCAGGGCTTGTTCTTCTTGCAGAAACTGTGTTATCTGTGTTTACCTTATATTGACACAGTATAACCTTTTCACAGATGCCTATATAGGGCTGGCATACAAATATTTGTTGTCTCATGTTGCATGTGAAAGCTTCTCTACTCTCAAGTTCATCAAGAATAGACTATGAAGCACACTTAACCAGGAGCATTTGGAGGCATTTATGCTGATGTCCACAGAGAAAGAACTTCTTATGTCCATTGACAATGACAAAGTAACACATATGGTGGCAGAAACTAGTGCACTTCTTAGGCGCTTACTGATGCTGTAGATCACATGTCAAACTCGAGGCCCATGGGCCAAATCTGGTCTCATTGACATTTTATCTGGCCTCAAATTTAATATTTTGAATGTAAAATAGTTTTATGGTTTATCTTTTTGTCACTGTATTTAGTGCAAACTTCTCATGACAGCTGGCCAACGTTCAAGCCAACAAAATTACGTTTTGAGTTTTTCAGTAATCTTTGAGTCTGATATGGAAAGAGCAACAAAGAATTGACTTATCATTTTCTGTTTTTTAAGTCAACTAATTTAGTTTTTTTCCCACCTGATTTGCTGAATTGTAACAAAATGTAACTAAAAATTATAACCAAAAAAAAGTTGTTGATTGTATTGCAATTAAAAAAATATTATAGGCTACATTTTTGCCAAATATTTTTAAAATGTGAAAAAATGGGCCACTCTTGGCCATTAAACTCCCGGGCTGAAAAGTTGTCCCACTCCGCCCCTGCCTCCATCCATCACCTGTGTCAACACCTTCTGCATGTATGACTGCTGCAAAAACAAACAAAAAAACACCTGTTCTGATGGACAGAACTGCTCACATCAGGACCACACCACTGAGCCCACACCTGGCCTAAAATGCTCCCATCATTCATGGTTGAGCACTGGCTAAGCAGTTCCATCTGATCCAGGTTTGAACTTGAGAAAAACATCAGTGTCTACCTACACTTCAGTCAAAGTAAGGACATTTTGTTTCCTTGTTTCCTTTTTCTGCTGCTTCTAGCTTTTTTTAGAGTTCATGGACTTTTTCATGCCCATGGACTGCACACAAACACCACATGGACTGCACACAAACACAAACACCACATGGACTGCACTGGTTTCAAAAACATGATGGTTGCATGGATGTGATTTTCGGCTGATTTGGTGCTGATTCATGTCAATAAGCTGGTGCTGCTGCTGCTGGTGGATGGATGGATGGATGGATGGATGGATGGATGGATGGATGAATGGATGGGAGTTCCTGCTGATTTGCTGGATTTTGATGTTAACAGCTCCTGCTCAAAGAGAAGTGTTCATGTTTCATGGTTGAACTCATTTGCAGATTATGGCTGAGAACTGTTCAGGAAGAGATTTGTACTGTACAGTATTTTGTATGCTTTGTCTGTGCTGGAAAAAACATTACAGTACTGTACCTGTACAGTACATGCTGTACTGGTTTTGTGTGTTTATGGATGAATGTGTGGTATAATGTGTTATGTAAGTGCAGGGCCGGATTTAGGAGGATGGGGGCCCATGGGCTTGAGTCAATATGGGGGCCCATATATACCGTATTTTCCGCCCGAAAAGTCGCAGGACATGAAAATTAGTGTAAAAAAAGTGTGACTTATAGGCCGGAAAATACAGTTTTTTTTTGTTTTTTTTTGGTTCAGATGTTGAGCAGAAAATGACTGAACAGTAAGTTTTCACATCTTACAACTTTAATATGCCAGTTGTCACAAACAACAAACAACACTGAACTGGTTTCTAGAAAGACAAAACCACATGTTGGTTTGAAATTTGAATATGATGCTTGCAGTTTATTTTACAGATAACATCTTAAAAATACAGTATGAAGAACAAAATAAAGATTTCCATTTATTAACAAAACTTCTGCATTCATCTTATTTGAAGGAACTAGAACCACAAACATTGACCTACATTTACTCAAACGCAAACCATGCAACCCAAATAAGAAAATATTCAACCCTGAACATTTAGCAACTTTGAGCCTGTCTTATAATGCAGACATGCACAGCCCTAACCAGTAACACCAAGCCTTTTCAGTAGGGTTATCAGACATTTAAGCCTTACTTTGACATGACATTTGAAAAGATGCCCACTTTTCTGGATTTTTTTGCTGCAAATTCCTTTACAAGATCACTGAAGTCCAGCTTTCTCACTAGATCACTCTCAATAGACATGAGAGTCAAATGGTTCAGTCTTTCTTGTCCCATTGTGGATCTGAGTCTATTTTTAACAATTTTGAGCTTGGAGAATGATCGCTCACCACTTGCATTTGTGACAGGAAATGTCAGGTAAAGCCTGAATGCAATACAGGGAACCCCCGACCTACGAACCCACCGACCTGCGAACCACGGGACCTACGAACGAGCCAAAGTAGAAGAATACCATCGACGTACGGCAGAAAATATGTGACCTACGAACGAACCAAGTTAAAAATATAATCGACCTACGGCACACGACCTACGAACGAGCCCCATTACAGGTATATAATCGAGCTACGGCGAAACTGCGTCACAAAACGGCAATCGGCGAGGTGGGGGAGGGGATTGCCTTTGGCTGTTGCTGGTTGGGCATGGGCGTGACACTGCGCATGGCAGTGGAAAAGTACCGCCAGCGAGAGGTGGGGGCTGGGCTTCTGGCGGATGTACACACAGCCGCAGTGCAGCTGGCGGCGGAGGGATACGTACAGGTAAAGCGGTAACTATTTAAAGGGCTGCGGCCATTTTGTGCCTCGTGGTTTTCTACGGTGATTGATGGTAGAAGACAGTTACGAACAGCGAACACGAACGAAGAACACGAACGAAGAACACGAGAAAAAAAAACGTACGAAGAACCTACGAGCAGGTACAGTACATTTACAGTAAATTTATATCAGTTTTAGACTAAAGCCAACGTTAGCACACGTTAGAATTAATTTAATTTGTGCTCCTTAGGAGTTAGCACGTTAGCTAATTGTCGACGACACGACGATACGAGTTGTCCACGGGTCATCGAACGGGCAGGTACGGTCCAGTACTAAATGAAAAAATATTTTTAGACGAAAGCAAACGTCAGCATTCATTTTTGAACGTTAGCATTAATTTTAATTTTTGCTCCTTAGGAATTAGCACCTTAGCAATGGCTCCGAAGAGACCTGCAAAGTCCGCGGACGCGGCACAGGGGAAAAAACCTCGTCGTACCATAACGCTGGAGACGAAGGCAAAAATTATAAAAATGGCAGATCAGGGCATGACTCCCTCTAAAATTGGAGATGCGCTAGGGTTGCCGAGGTCAACTGTGGGGACAATAATGGCGGACAAAGAACGCATTTTGCAGCAGGTGCGTGCTTCAGCCCCCATGAAGTCCACCATCATTACTAAGCAAAGGACGGGGAGAATAGTCGAGATGGAAAGGTTGCTTGTCCTCTGGCTGGAGGACAACACACAGCGCAGAATACCAGTTGGGATGTCTGTGATCTGTGAAAAGGCAAAGATGATTTATGACAGGCTGCAGGAACTAGGGTTGACTGGGGTAGGTGCAGGGGAGCAGGGGGGTGCGGGGGGGCAGGGGGCTGCACAGAGTGATCCGGGTCAAGGGTCGTCCTCCCAGAGCGATCTGGGTGAAGGGACGTCCTCTCAGAGCGATCCGGGTGAAGGGACGTCCTCTCAGAGCGATCCCGGTGAAGGGACGTCCTCCCAAAGCGCTGGAGGAGGGACTTCGAGCAGCACATCATGGGAGTTTAATGCCTCCAAAGGATGGTTTGATCGGTTTAGGAAGAGAAACAACTTCCACAACATCAGAGTGCAGGGTGAGCACTTTAATTTCTCATTTTTCTTTTTTAATACTGTAAATGCATACAGTACAGGTAGTCCTCGACTAACGAATATTTTTTTTTTTTTCATTTTATTACAGTGTGTTACAACAGCTTAACCATGTCATTTTGTGTGCATTTAAACAGGAGAGGCAGCAAGCGCTGACCACGAGGCAGCTCAGGCATTCCCAGCAGAACTGGCTGAGATCATCAGGGATGGCGGGTACACTGCGCAGCAAGTGTTCAATGTGGATGAGACAGGGCTGTTCTGGAAGCGTTTGCCAGACAGGACGTACATCAGCAAGGAAGAACGAACCGCACCCGGCCACAAGGTCGGCAAGGAGCGTTTGACCTTGCTGGTGGGGGGCAATGCTGCGGGTGACTGCAAACTCAAGCCGTTGTTGGTGTACCAATTTAATAAACCCAGGGCCTTCAAAGATGTTGATAAATCATTGCTTCCTGTTTTTTGGGCGTCTAATAAAAAGGCTTGGGTGACGCTGGAAGTTTTTACAAATTGGTTCACCAAGAACTTTGTTCCGCAAGTGAAGCGTTTTTGCACTGACCACAGCATTCCCTTTAAAATCCTCCTGATCTTGGACAACGCTCCAGGACACCCCCCTGGTCTCACCACTAGGAACAAAGATGTTAAGGTGGTGTACCTGCCTCCCAACACCACCTCATTGATCCAGCCAATGGACCAGGGGGTTATTAGTACGTTTAAGGCGTACTACCTACAAAGAGTCATCCGTGCTGCTTTGGAGGCTACGGAGAACTCTCAGACCCTTACGCTGAAAGACTTCTGGCGTAAGTTCAACATCCATGATGCTGTGCTGAACATTGGCATCGCCTGGCATCGTGTAACTCCACAGAACATGTGCGGAGTATGGAAGAAGCTCTGTCCAGAGCTTGTTCAGGAGGTACACGATGCCCAGGAGGTGGACCGTGTAATAGAGGATGTTGTGAGGATGGGCAGGTCACTGGAGCTCGACATGGACCAGGACGATGTCCAACACCTTCTCAGTTCATCTGGAGAGGATCTGTCCCCAGACGACCTGATTAGTCTGGACAGGCACGTCCCGGATGAGGAGGTGGAGGAGGAGGTGGAGGTCATTCCTCCAACCTTCACGAAGCAGGAGTTGGTGCTGGCGTTCAAGGACCTCGACAACTTCCTGGCGAGGATTGAGAAGCAGGACGTGGACTGTGAGAGGTTCGCCAAGGTCCGTCGGGGTGTCCTCAATGAAGTTGCGTGTTACCAGCAGATCCTGGAGGACAAAAAACTTGAAAAGGTGCAGAGCAGCATGCTCAATTATTTTCAAAGAGTCACAGCACCGCCTCCAGGATCTGCTGGTGCACCAGCTGAAAGGCCGTCCAGTCCTCCTGCAGCAAGCCAGGAGGAGGCCTTGGACATCCCAGCGGACGAGCGGCCATCCAGTCCTACTGCAGCAAGCCAGGAGGAAGCCATGGACAGCCCACCATCTCCCCAGTGAAACACGCCGCCCCCCCCGCTCCCTCCCTCCAGGTACAGCACGTACTGTAATGAAATGTTTTTTTTTTTTTTTGGAGTTGTCATGTTACACAAATTAATTTAATCTGTTACTGTCTCTGCTTATGTTCACAGCCTTCCTCCTCCTTCCCCTCCTCTTCACCAACTCCACCATCCCATCACTGACCTGCCCACCCTCACATCCCAGCACAGCAACGTCAGAAAGGTACAGCAAAGACATGTTAATTTATTTTCTCTTTTTTTTTAACTTACATCTACACCTACTGTAATCATCACCTCTCTCTCGACAGCCTCCAAAGCGGCACGTCCCCCTGGTCCATCCACACACCTGCTACGCACCACACCACACACGTAAGGAGAAGTTGTTGTTGTCTGTGTTGTTGTTATCAGCAGGTGTTCACGTCTGTGTGTGTTTGTGTTTCAACAGATCCACTTGCTGTTTCGCCTCATGGAACAGCGTCGGGTACCACGTACCCGTGCTCCTGCTGCTCTGCCTCCTGCACCTCCTCCAGCCTCCTCCCTGTGCTCCAGCTCCACACATGCACCACACACGTAAGGAGAAGTTGTTGTTGTCTGTGTTGTTGTTATCAGCAGGTGTTCACGTCTGTGTGTGTTTGTGTTTCAACAGATCCACTTGCTGTTTCGCCTCATGGAACAGCGTCGGGTACCACGTACCCGTGCTCCTGCTGCTCTGCCTCCTGCACCTCCTCCAGCCTCCTCCCTGTGCTCCAGCTCCACACATGCACCACACACGTAAGGAGAAGTTGTTGTTGTCTGTGTTGTTGTTATCAGCAGGTGTTCACGTCTGTGTGTGTTTGTGTTTCAACAGATCCACTTGCTGTTTCGCCTCATGGAACAGCGTCGGGTACCACGTACCCGTGCTCCTGCTGCTCTGCCTCCTGCACCTCCTCCAGCCTCCTCCCTGTGCTCCAGCTCCACACATGCACCACACACGTAAGGAGAAGTTGTTGTTGTCTGTGTTGTTGTTATCAGCAGGTGTTCACGTCTGTGTGTGTTTGTGTTTCAACAGATCCACTTGCTGTTTCGCCTCATGGAACAGCGTCGGGTACCACGTACCCGTGCTCCTGCTGCTCTGCCTCCTGCACCTCCTCCAGCCTCCTGCCTGTCCTCCAGCCTGTCCTCCACACATGCACCACACACGTAAGGAGAAGTTGTTGTTGTCTGTGTTGTTGTTATCAGCAGGTGTTCACGTCTGTGTGTGTTTGTGTTTCAACAGATCCACTTGCTGTTTCGCCTCATGGAACAGCGTCGGGTACCACGTACCCGTGCTCCTGCTGCTCTGCCTCCTGCCTGTCCTCCAGCCTCCTGCCTGTCCTCCAGCCTGTCCTCCACACATGCACCACACACGTAAGGAGAAGTTGTTGTTGTCTGTGTTGTTGTTATGTGCAGGTGTTGACTTCTGTGTGTGTTTGTGTTTCAACAGCTCGTCTGCGTGCTGATCCACCTCATGGATGAGCCTAGGGTGCTACGTACACCTGCTGCCTGTCCTCCAGCCTCCTGCCTGTCCTCCAGCCTCCTGCCTGTCCTCCAGCCTCCTGCCTGTCCTCCAGCCTGTCCTCCACACATGCACCACACACGTAAGGAGAAGTTGTTGTTGTCTGTGTGTTTTTCATGTTTTCTTAACAAGTGATTTTCCAGCTGTAACTGCACATTTTCATGTTTGTGTTCATTCTTACACAGATCACATGTTGCACGTTCTACATGAATGGATGTCCTGCAACACTGTGTTCCTGGACGTCTGTTCCTCCTGCCTCTGGTGTCCTGCATGTTGCCTCCATCCATCACCTTTGTGTCCTTCTACTCTTAAATGACTGCTGTCAAAACAGAAAAACTTCATGTGATGCACAGACCTGCTCACATCAGGACAATTGCACATCAGGACAACACACCTGAACTGACACATGCCTGAACTTACAGCTGGCCTAAAATGCTCCCAACATTCATTGTTGAGCAATGGCTCAGCAGTTCCATCAGATGCAGGTTTGATCATGAGAACAACATCTGTCTACCTACACTTCGGTCAAAGTAAGACAATTTTGATTCATTTTTCTGCTGCTTCTCGCTTTTTCTGAGTTCATGGACTTCTTTCTCATGCACATGGACACTCATCAACGCAACGTGCTCATGTGTGATTGCTGACATCATTTTGCTGATGTGACTCTCTGATTTGCTGCTGTTTTGCTGTGAAAAGCTGCACTTTGACAAGTGTTCATGTGTGATTGTTGACATCATTTTGCTGATGTGACTCTCTGATTTGCTGCTGTTTTGCTGTGAAAAGCTGCACTTTGACAAGTGTTCATGTGTGATTGTTGACATCATTTTGCTGATGTGACTCTCTGATTTGCTGCTGTTTTGCTGTGAAAAGCTGCACTTTGACAAGTGTTCATGTGTGATTGTTGACATCATTTTGCTGATGTGACTCTCTGATTTGCTGCTGTTTTGCTGTGAAAAGCTGCACTTTGACAAGTGTTCATGTGTGATTGTTGACATCATTTTGCTGATGGGAATCCCTGGTTTGCTGCAGGTTTGATGTGAAAAGCTGCACTTTCAGAAGTGCTCATGTGTGCTTGTTGACATCATTTTGCTGATGGGAATCCCTGGTTTGCTGCAGGTTTGATGTGAAAAGCTGCACTTTCAGAAGTGCTCATGTGTGCTTGTTGACATCATTTTGCTGATGGGAATCCCTGGTTTGCTGCAGGTTTGATGTGAAAAGCTGCACTTTCAGAAGTGCTCAAGTGTGATTGTTGACATAATTTTGATGATGAGATTTCCTGCTGATTTGCTGCAGTTCTGATGTGAAGTTACTGATGTACAGGTGTTTATGGATGCATGTGTGGTGTAATTGTTTAGATAAGTGCTTGTAAATAAAGTTCTGTGCATGTATATAGCCCAGTATGTCAGTGTCATGCTGTTAAATGTGGGCGCGGCGGTCCGTTAGCGGTATTTCCGCGACCTACGAACAGAATAGCGACCTACGAACGAGACGCTACTTTCACCCCCCACCTGCGAACCGATCGACCTGCGAACGGTTCTTAGGTCCCAAACTCGTTCGTAGGTCGGGGGTTCCCTGTATCCACATTTGGGAAGATGTCCTGCAGTTTCTTTTCCCTAATGAATTGTAAAAGCGATGGAGCAGATGTGATCTCTTTATCACGAATAAAATCTTTAAACTGGACAGTTTCCTCCACAAAGTCCATCTCCAAGTCAGCTGAATATTTACTTTGGAGATGAGATGCTTTGTTTCTTATCTCTTGAACTAGCCTGGTTGAAACCATACCCTGTCCTTCACTTCGCTTGAGAATTGAGCGGAGCTGTGCAGGAGGGCGAGGGCCAGGCTACTCTTGAACAGTAACACCAGATAAATTGTTCAGGAAGCCAAAAGTGTTGTTGAGGTTATCATATGCAGCACACCTGCGATCGATTTCAGAAAGCAATCTGTCAACAACCACCAAAAAAACACTGGTGGAGAACTTTTTTTGAGCTGATAACTCAACCTCTGAGGTGGCACTCTCTCCAAAAAATGTTTTTGGAGTCTTTGATCTTTGAGTAGTAGCTCTGTAAGCCTGTGAAACTGTTGGAGACAACTTCTTTGCTTGAGACTCAAACCTATCAAACTGATCTCTCAGACCTCCAATGTACTCCCGCAAGGACCCCACCAAATCCACAGCTCTACACAAGTCCAGTTCCACAGACTGCAAAGCTGCACTTGCTTTTTCAAAGCGCTGCAAAATGCTGTGCCAAAATGTACACATAAAAGCTGTTTCAAGCTTGTCCATTTTTTTATCAAGTGATCTTGCTTCATTTCTTATTGCTGCATTTTGGTTTGTGTCATTTACAATATTCTGCAATGATTTTTGAATGTTTGCATAGTTAATATGCACTGCCTGTGTGGCATCTGCATGTGCAGCCCATCTAGTGTTTGAAAGGGACTTCAGTGTTTCAATGCGCTTGTTTGCATTAGGCTGCAGTCCATCTGTCACCACCTTCCACCTTGCTGTTGACTTAGAGCAAAAGTTAAATAAGTTTTGCACAAACTGGAAAAAATCAGCTGTCTCAAAACAGCAGTTCACACTATTAACTCCAACCAAATTCAGAGTATGTGCAGCACATGGAACCCATTCAACTAGGGGGTTGAGTTCTTTAATGCGTGCTTGTAGTCCTTTATATACTCCTGACATGTTGGCAGCATTATCATAGCATTGCCCCCTGCAGTTTGCAATGTCAATCCCCATCTCTTCCAAAACCTTGAGTACAGATGCACATAAAGCTTCCCCGGTATGACTTTCAATTGGTAGAAACTTCAGAAAGCGTTCCTGTGAGTGTCCTTCAGGTGACACATATCTTAACACAAATGTTAACTGATCAACATGTGCAACATCTGGCGTGGAGTCAACAGAGATTGAGAAGTATTTTGCCATTTTTACTTCACTCACTATTTCTGATAGAACACGATCACCCATCAGCTGAATAAATTCCTCACATGTTTGGGAAGAAAGATATGAGGGTTTCCCTGCACCTGCATTTCCATATTTCTCTATGTGAGATTTCAGAAAAGGATCAAACTCACTGATTAACTCCAGTATTCCCAGATAATTCCCATTATCAGTTCGGCCAAATATGTCACTGTTTCCTCTAAGAGCCAGTCCTCTCTCTGCTAAAAACTTCACAACAGACACAACTCTTCTCAAAACTTCAGTCCAATATGCACACTCAGATTCAAATTGTCTCTGCAGCTGTGTGTCTATCCTCCCGCTGGCTGATGCAAGTGAAACATATGTCAGCATTGCTTTTCTGTGATTTTCACTGTTTTCATGTTCCTTCATGCGTTTAGTTGCGTGCTTCCAGTCACAGAAACCAGTTTCAAAGCTTGTCTGTGTAGTAGCATCGCTGAAAATGCGGCATGCAAAACAAAACGCAGCTCCAGAGGATGGAGAGTAGAGCAGCCACGGTCTTTCGATGTACTCACCATTTGCCATCTTACGTTGAAAGTGAGATTTGGAGAAAAGACGTTTTTGATGCTTGTACACCCGTTCAGATGCGTGAAAACTAACGTTCATATTTTGGCAGCTGCCCGGCCCTCGCTCAGCCCAGTAAGCCCGCGCGGACTTGTCTATGTCCCCCCAAAGCGCAGGATCAGTACTGTACGGATCCACAGTTCCACCTGCTGAAGAAGTTCCTGCTTCCACCTGCTCTGACTCCTCAGATGCCAGTCCAGCCTGGACGGTCACGGCTGAAGGTTCTGGTGGGCTCGTGCAGCCGGTGTTAGCAAAGCTAACAGTTTGATCAGCGGGGAGTAATGATGGTGGTCCTGCTCCATCTCTGCTAACAGGTTTAAAAAAGCCTGTCAGTTTAGGCATTTTATTTATCGCCTCTTTGTCACGATGCACTTTTTCTATTCTCTTTTTTCTTTTCTGCGCTCCGCTGTCGTATTTCCTATTGTCCGCCATTGTAAAAACAAATACAGCAGCGTCGGTGAATGACGCTCGCCCCCCGCCCCCCCCCTAAGATGCGCGTCAAAACTGGACCAATAATAAGCAATCATTTAAGATGGACATTTGACAGAACAAATTAAAACATTTTTCAAAGGCACTGTCAAAATCATCTTAGTCATTGGTTAAATTCTGACACTATCCGTTTACAAATAAAATAAACTTAGGGGGCGGGGGCGGAGGCTCCGGGGGGGGCCCTAAATTCCGGGGCCCGGGGCTGAAGCCCATACTAGCCCCTGCGAAAATCCGGGCGTGCCTACCACTGTTGTGTCGTCCGCAAACTTGATGAAGTGGTTGGAGCTGTATGATGGTGTGCAGTCGTGTGTTAGCAGGGTGAATAGAAGGGGGCTCAGCACACATCCTTGTGGGGCCCCTGTGTTCAATGTGATGGTGCTAGATGTGTTACTCCCGACCCGTACTGTCTGTGGTCTCCCGGTCAGGAAGTCTAGCAGCCAGTTACACATTGAGGTGTTCAGCCCCAGACTGTCCAGTTTAAGGATGAGCTGTTGGGGGATGATGGTGTTGAATGCCGAGCTGAAGTCGATGAACAGCATTCTAACATAAGAGTCCTTCGTGTCCAGATGTGTGAGAGCTGTGTGGAGGGCAGAGGAGATGGCATCGTCGGTTGAGCGATTGGGTCGGTATGCAAATTGGAAGGGATCCAGGGAGGCAGGGAGGATAATATCATGGAACAAATCTTTCCTTTACTAATGGCACTGGAGTATAATATTTTTGACATGCAGCTGAATCAGAAAGAAGTTGTAGTATTTATTTGCATGAAACCCATACTAAATCCTGTATTTAGATTACAGTACATAGTAATTGTGAAAATGAAAAAGGAGAACATTTCATTTTGATCCATTTAAATCTAATAATTTCTGTTTCTGTGTTAATTTTGAACACAAAAACGTCCTCATGATACATAATTTGTGTGATAGACAAAGCTTTTTCTTTAGTTTCCCCAAGTCCCAGGAGAAATTTGATAGTCGGCTCATATCCAAGGCCAAACGGGGAGTCAGATTCAGATAAGCCACAATTGTTGTTTTTCTTCAGGCAGACAGTTTTTTTCTTGTCAGCCTTGAGTCTTGCTGGTACTTTCCAGATTCAAAATGGCCAGATTTATGGGCATTCCACTCCACTGATCCGTGCTATGTGCCTTCTTCAAGGTCGACTCCAACATGGTGGTGAGTCCTAGAAGCCGCAGGTGTCTGCAATTCTCACAAATCGCTTAAATCTTACAGTTTAGCTCGTAAATCAGCTTATTTTGAGTACTCGTAGCATGACCCTAGCCTGGCCCTCGCCTTCCTGCACAGCTCCGCTCAATTCTCATTTCCCTTCACTGCACAGTCTGGGATTCCTCCCATAGACAACGATTTCTCCGGCCGATTTTTGACCGGACCAATCAGAGAGCAGAAGGCGGAGTTTTGAACGACGTCGACTGACGTCGTCATTCAAAATGGCTGCCGCCACGAAGGAATTTTCAATAAAACAAGGTAAAAAACTATTATTTCTCTGCTGAGAAAAATATATTTCTTAGCTGACGTTATATCAGAAGTGTTCCTGAGCAATCAGAGAGCAGAAGGCGGAGTTTTGAACGATGTCGACTGACGTCGTCATTCAAAATGGCTGCCGCCACGAAGGAATTTTCATCAAAACAAGGTAAAAAACTATTATTTCTCTGCTGATAAAAAATATATTTCTTAGCTGACGTTATATCAGAAGTGTTCCTGAGCTTAACAGTTCCTAAATCAATTCACGAAATGGTCAAATCTGCTGGATTTAAATAGTTTCGGTTTGACATTTTCCAAACAGCCTCGGGTGCGCTACGAAAATAAATGATAAAAAATCGAATTTTATCTCAAATGTTTTATCTAGGCCAACAGTCAGTAAATTAGAGCCATATAATTACACACTGGTGGCAGAAAAAATATCCACCGAGTGGTTTCTGAGCAATTTATCTGATAGCCTGGACCTCGCCAGGCTAAACTAACAAAACTCCGCCTTCTGTTCTCTGATTGGTCCATTCAAAAATCTCCAGGAGAAATCGTTTTCAATGGGAGGAATGCCAGACCCTAGTCCAAAGCGAAGTGAAGGACAAGGGTCTGGTTTCAACCAGGCTAGCATGACCCAAACCTTCACACAGACTTGGAAGTTTTGCCACGGCCGAAACTGCTGCCAATGTCTTCTTCAAAAGTGATAACATAGGGACTCGTCAATGCCAAAAAGTAGAAAACCTGCTATCATGAATCCAATTATATAAACGTCTTCAGCATCCTCCTGAGAAAGAACTGAAAGACACATCAGCTGCCAAACGCCCCACGGATCCCTGATGTACCCTGCAGCATGAGTCTCGGCAGGACATGAGGGCTCTCCACGATCCTGTCCTTTTGTTGAAAAGATTTTGTCGATTGTGTTGAAAGTCCAGCTTACCAGATCCATAATAGTGTTATATATATACTATATATAT
>JBBPBX010033121.1:13358-23847 GCA_038048925.1 Garcialebias charrua | reverse complement strand
TATTCATTCATTCATTCAACCTTTATTTAGTCAGGTAAATCTTATTGAGCCTCATGGGCTCATTTACGAAAGCGACCTGCTAAAACTAAAGAACGATGAACAGCAATGGTAGAATTTCCTTAAACAATAAACAATAGAAAACAAAAGAGAGAAAAAACAAAAGAGAGAAATACATTTTTTTTTAACAAAGTATCAAAAAACTAGCAAAACATTATAAGGTAGATATAATTATGATTATAATTATTATTATTATGATTATGATTATAATTATATATATATATAAAATATCAAAAGTTTTGAAGGAGCTGTAGAAATCTCTGAACTCAAAGGGAAAAAAAACCTCTTCCACAAATCACTGCCTGTAAACACAGTTCACTGTGCCATACACAAAGGCTGGTTAATTCATTCGACCTTTATTTAGTCAGGTAAATCTTATTGAGCCTCGAGGGCTCATTTACGAAAGCGACCTGCTACAAACTAAAGAACGATGAACAGCAATGATACAAATACATTAAACAATAAACAAAAGAAAAGAAAAAGTAGCAAAGAGTAGCAAAAACATTATAAGGTAGATGTATAAAATCAAGAACAAGAACATATCTGCATTGGTTTTTGCCAGGATTCCAACAGATTCTGAAAACCATTTAGAGAGGTCAGGGCCGAGAGCTTCAGATCTTTTTGTAAGATATTCCAGGAAGCAGGAGCAGAGTAGGAGAAGGCCCTTTTTCCAAGTTCAGTCCTCACTGACGGAACACTGCAGGTGATCATGTCCTGAGAGCGCACAGTAGTAGTAGTAGTAGTAGTAGTAGTAGTAGTAGTAGTAGTAGTAGTAGCAGTAGCAGTAGCAGCAGCAGCAGCAGCAGCAGCAGCAGCTGTTGTTGTTGTTGTTGTTGTTGTTGTTGTTGTTGTTGTTGTTGTTGTTGTTGTTGTTGTTGTTGTTGTTGTTGTTGTTGTTGTTGTTGTTAAAGCTCTATCATACAACAAAAGAAGCTAAATGTGAAACCAGTCAGATACACAGCAGTCTTCTCTGGGCATGGACTGTGGCAGAAACTGTTCTGTGGTCAGAACAATGAAAGACTGAAATGTTTTTGGAAGCTACATTGTCTGTATTAAAGAGGAGAGGGACCATCTAGTCCAGGGCTGTTCAACAAAGCTGCTCAGGGGGCCACAGCTCCTGAAAGCCAACAGCAAAATCATTATGTAAATAAACCAAAGTTTACAATGATCTGTTACCTTTTAAATTAGTTTATTTTATTGCTGCATTGAATCATAAATGCAATAAACAGAACCCCCCCCCCCCCAAAAAAGTACGGTATATATATTTTTTTTTTAATGAAATGGGCCAGATTGAAGTCACGTGGGCCACCAGTTGAATAGCCCTGATCTAGTCTGTTCTCAGCATGTAGTTCAAAAATTTGCCTCTCTGATGGTATGGGGGTACATTAGTTTTAAATCTCTCCTAAAACACCTGCTTTCACTGACGTTTAACTCGGTGTGATTTGATTTAGTATTTCATTGTTTCTCGTCTTTTTTCTGTTTCTCTGTTTTTATTTTGATGCTTTTAATTACATCTTATTACGGTATTATTATTCTTTAATTACTGCCTTGATCTTGTTGTTAAGTGCTTTGGTAACAGCTGCTGTTTTTAAATGTGCTTTATAAATAAAATTGACTTGACTAGTTCAGGCAGGGGTAGCTCGCACATCTGGAAAGGCACCATCAATGCAGAAAAGTATCTACAGGTTTTAGAACATCTGTTCCCATCCAGGTGACATCTTTTTCAGGGAAGGCCTTGCATATTTCAGCACACACCGCGTCCATTACAAAAACTTTAGATTTATATATAAAGAATCCTGGTGCTGGACTGTCCTGTCTGCAGTCCAGACCTCTCAAACTTTGTTGCGTCTTGACTTCCAAAAAGGGGGACTGTAGTGGAACACCTTGGTCTCTGAAAACTCTCGGTGGTACACCTGTTTCTCTGTAAACTCTCAGTGAGACATCTTTTCTTTGAAACCTTCAAGAAAAGACAGTGGACACGGTTTATTCCATTAATTTGAATCAAAGACACAAATTAAATCACAAGAGACTCTAATTTTGTTCTAATTCAAATAATCTAAAGGAATAAAAAATGTCAAGTCCAGTTCAAAGCTTGTAATCGAGTCAATTAACCTGTTTTTACTGAAAAATGTTGTCACACCAAAAACTGTATGTCAGATGTACAACAGCTGGTTTGTGTTTCTCATATAAATATAAATTAATGTTGTCTCTGCTTAATCTTTCTGTGAATTCAACAGTTGCTAAGAAAATCAAACTGAGCCTTTTATCAGAGAGTGAACCTGGGAGAGTTGACGACAGTTCAGAGAATACTCAGTCTGTGGTAAGGAGATAATTTACATTCAGTTTCACAGCAGAGATTAAACTATTATTATTGTTTTGTGTTAATCTTGTTGCATTTTTCTTTTCTGAAGGATAAAAGCTGTTGGTCAGAGGACGATGGAGGTAAAATGATCCAAATATCCAGTCCGACCACGAGTCATTCTGAAAAGGTGCGAAGCTTTTTTCAAAATGATCACATTTTATTGACATACCGGTAACTGCACACTTCATGGAGAAACTTTGCTTAAAGATGAAAGGGAAATATTTGTTTTAGCTGGAAAACGGTAGAGACAAAAGGCAGCAAAACAAACAGAGAAGATCACGTTTGTCAAGGTGTGAATGTTTATGAAGCATTCACACTATTATGATCCATTTTTCTTCTGTAAAGTTTTTCAGCACGATTCTCATCCCACAGTTTTCAAACTATTTCACCAAATCAATATCAAAATGTTCAGCTCTTTCAGGACAATCCTGCTGTGACTTTTGGTATTGGTGCAACTTTAGCTTTTTTAAATAATTAGCCTTTTTCTGCCATTTTTTGCTTATAATGAATGGAGCTCATTTTCCATCCTTCACATCTTTAGATGTGTTTACAACCTTTTATTGCTCCTTTCACATTTTGTTCTCATTCAGCTTCTTTCAGCTTCCTTCTGCAAATTTAAAGACCGTGTAAAGTGAATTTCAACATTTTCTTAAATAAACATTATAAATGTGATAATTGTAATGTTGTAAATGAGTAAAAAGTCTCAAAATTGTAGCTCAATTAATTTTTGAGTTATAGATGAAACTGTGTATAAAGACATGTGTGTTTCAGGATTTTTTAGGCGTGTTTTAAACGGGACCGCGTTTCGTCACGCGGTCCTCATTAGTATAGCCCTACCCCCTGCTGCTCCAGTCATATAAATTGTTCTTCGCATGGGTGGAGCGGCCGTTCACTCGCTACCGACCGTCTCCCTCGAGTACTCGCATGGACTGCAGCCGCTCCATTGTGACATTTCTTTTTTTTTTTTGCCAAAAGTCAAGTGATCACTTGAAGCTGTCACCATTCGCTTCCTCCTCCTCATGAACTTGTCACGAGTGAACTAAAGTCATGTCCAACGAGGCTGCACAGGTTATAAATATTTCCTGGTGTGCAGGTCTGCTGTGTGGTATAAAGGAGCAGCGCTCCCTGTTTTTAATTTTAAAAAAAAACTTTTCATGAACATATAAACACAGAAAACCGCTGCGCAGCCCTGTCTTTTTTCTCTCCGCGCGCGTGTGTGTGTGTGAGAGAGAGAGCCGTGACTCAATCCTGGCCGTGACTCCGCTGACAGATGAGATAACTTATCAACGTGATTACTAATCACCAACACAGACCCCCGCATGCGAGGTGACCGGCCATAAGTCAGATAAAAACAGAGCAGGTTGCTCCTTGCTGCCTCTCCACAGAACAGTCAGCTCAGGGGTCTGGACAGGAGCGGAGCTGCGCTGAAACCACGCCCACGCGCTGACACGCCCCCAGCGTTCTAGACCAAGGCAAAATCATGTTTTTTCATGATTTTTGAGACTTAATTTTATAAGGAAATCAATGTTTTTAATCAGTCAGCTTTATATGGGTGATTAATAACACATATTTATGCCGTGTGACAAAATAAAAACACACATTTAATTTCACTTTACACGGTCTTTAAACATTTCTTCAACTAATTTCAGCTGTTTTGCGCTCCTTTCTGCTTCTTTCTGCTAACTACAACATTTTTGTTTTTCTTTGTTTTGTTTTTTTGTTTTAGAGCTTATTTCTGCAAGTTTCAGCTTTTTTCAGCTACTGTACTTTCAGCTGTTTTGATGCTAATGTAAGCCTTTTCAAATAATTCCACATTTTTTGCTCTCATTTCAAAAATTTCAGCCTGATTCTTCTGCTCTCTCCACTTCCCTCTTGTAATTTCAGCTTCTTTCTGCCTTTTTAGCTACTTTTCAGCCGCCCTTTTTTGGTGTGTGCTAATTTCAGCTTTTTTCAGATCATTTCCACTTTTTTGTGCACATTTCTGCTTCTTTAAACAAGTGTGTTTTTCCTGCTTTTTTCTGCTAATTTCAGCTTGTTCTACCTCTTCAACTACTTTTCTTTTAGTATTTTTAGCTAATGTCTGCTGTTTTCAGATAAATTCAAGTTTTTTGTGGTACATTTTTTTCTACGTTCAGCTTAATTAATGTATTTCTGCTCATTTCAGCTTGTTATGCTCCTTTCAGCTTTTTTCTGTTAGTTTCAGTTTTTTCTGCTGTTTCAGCTACTTTTTAGCCCTTTTTGTGCTAATGGTTGCTTTTTCAACTACCGGTACTTCCACATTTTTTAGCTCATTTCAGCTCCTTTCGCTCCCTTCTGGTAGTTTAACCTTCTTTCTGCCTTTTCAGCTACTTTTCAGCTATATATTTTTTATTTTTTTATTTTTTTGTGCTAATTTCCCAATTTTTGTGACAATTTCTGCTTATTTACCGTAAATCTAATTCAGCAAATATGTGTTCTTTCTGCTTTCCTCTTGTAACTTAGTCTTGCTCTTCCATTTCACCTACCGGTATATTTCAGCATGTTTTTAGCTAATTTTAGATGTTTTTCAGCAAGTTCTTCAGCAATAAGCATTCACACTGCATTTTCACAGGAAATGCAATTTCTCTAATTACGGTAATAATTTCATAGCTCTGTTTTGCTGATTCAGCTGCAACAGTTTTGCCATAAATGTAAAATATCCGCCTCGCAGAGTTCAGAGCCGGAAACTCCGAGAGTCGTCCGGAGTAGAAACGAGAGCGGGGAGTCTTCGTGGGCTCCGTCGGATCAGAACACAAACAGAAACGCACACAGTTTGGTGGAAACAGAGGAAGGTGAGTGAGATTATCTGTAGCTATCGATCTTTTTTAAAATAAATTAATTGAGTTTTTTTTTTTTTTGATATACTGCCTTTTCCAGGTTGTTTTTTTTATTAATAAAAATGAAATATAACTATAAATATTCTGTGAAATTTTCTCTTTTTACACCTAAATTAGCTTGATGCAGATCAGCTGTGTTTAACTGACGTGTAGTCTGAACTTTGTGCTTTTTAAGTTGGTAAACTCCAATTCAGGGCTGTCACATGAAGAGAAACACACTTCAAGTATGTGTTGTGTGTACTCTGAAGTACAGTATTCAAGTACTCGTTGATCGGTCAGAAAAACAAAGTTTTATTCTAATTGTCCTCCTCCGGGTGTTAAAGCTTTGAGAGCGGTGAGGCGCTTGTATGGACGGTTTGAGCTTGTTTTGATTTTCAGGAGGATTTTTCTTGTTTTAAACGCTCATGAAGTTTTTGTTTTCAGCAGAGAGGTCTGGAGAGTACACAGAGGTGCCTTTGGGTGACCTGGACATCGCTGCTGCCGACAGCCTGACTCTTTCTCCTCCAGCTGGTGAGTTCGTCTCCAGTTACTGAAACCTTTTTGTTGTTTTTACTTTAAACACCTGAAGTCACTGCGAAAGCTTTACCAGGCACTTTGAGCAACAAAGCAATCGGTTTTGTAAACATGTTTTTAATTTGATCATTCAGATTCATATAAAAGCAACAAGTTTTACTTTGTCTTCGTCTCTCAGATGTAAATATTTTTAGTTTCGGCTGATAGTTGTTGGTTTTTGTGCTGAATTTGAAGCTCAGATGCCAACCTGATTAATGAAATTGGAATGGCTCACACACGTCACACACCGCGTCGTCACTACATTTAAAATAATTTTAAACATTTGTCAGAACATAAATGAACCTAAAACAAATTTTCCATCTGCACAAAAATACAGGTTTTGTTCATTTGTTTGGTTGAGAGAAGCCAGAAAACAGAAAGTTCTGATAAATTAAATGAAGTCGAAGACGAAAATTCAAGATGGCACTCACCCCAGCTGCATCGAGTCTCTAATCACCGTCCATCTGGATATATGGCCGTCCCTTCCTCAGCTCTTCCTGTTTGCCCGTTGCCAGACTGGTCGCATCCCTCCACCTCTCCATCTCCACCCGGGGTTTCCAGTTCCTCAGTTCTCCCCTATTCTTTATCCCGACTACAGTACGCCTCCAGGCATAGTTGTCAAGTCCGCTTATTTCTAGCGGCATTGGGCTTGTTTTTCCTGGAGTTGCTTGTAAATTTGGTGGGCCTCTTGTGGCGGGTTTTTGGGCTTGCCTTGGGCGTTGAGTCGCTTATTTGGGCTTGGTTTTCTGTCAAACAGTTAATGCGAGTGGTAGGTAGTTTGTCCCTTCACGCCCCCCTTCCACGTATGTTACGTCAAGGCAGATGTTAGTTCAGGTACTGTTGGCGTAACGCGACAGAGCCGGTAAAACTATATAAGCGCGAGGAATTAATGACGAGTAGAGCATAAACAGAAGACAGACAACGCTAATATGAGCTCAAGTAAGTGGGGGAAATATGGAAAAAAATATAATAAAGAATGGGAGAAAGAGCGCACTCTTAAAGAATGGATCCGACCTCAGATGGGAGATGCGTCAAAGGCAATTTGCAGGTTTTGCAAGTGTGAAATACGTGCTCACCATGCTGATTTAATTCAACACGCCAGTACAGAGAAGCACAAAAAAAACTCTGCACCCTGTTGACTTTGCAGTTTAATTTTTATTTTAGTTTTTAATTTGTACGCATGACAAGAAACCAGCAATATAAAAATGCAAAATTTATTATATTTTAGACTGGATACGTTCTTCAAAGCATAATTTTTCTGGTTATATGTAATGCCATAATTAATATGTTTATACTGTTTAAAAACTGCTTTTGTTTTACACAATGGGGTGAGTTGCCAGTTGGGTTTGTATTTGGGCGTGTTTTCAAAGAGTGAGTTGCTTGTTTGGGCTTGTTTTCATGGGGCTGACCGCTTGTTTCTGTTGTGAGATCTGGCAACACTGCCTCCAGGGAATATCCTGCTCGCCTCCATCCTGGTCCTACGACTGTGTACGTTCCTGTTCCCTGCGACCCAGCCGGTCAAGGCAGATGGCCGCTTGTCCTGAGCCTGGTTCTGCTGGAGGTTTCTTCCTCACGAGGGAGTTTTTCCTTCCCACTGTCGCTTCATGCTTGCTCAGGATGGGAGTTCTGCGATGGGGTTTGTCTCAGGGTTGACCGGAACCAACGACCGATGGATGAACGACATACACGTACCAGTTGGATAAGTTGGATGACTACGATCCCCGACTTCGCCACCGGGTTCGGGTCCCGGGGGGTAGAAATCCATAATCCATAACCTATCTCCCTATGCCGGACATTCAAGCTCTCAGCGGTCCGGCATGCATGCCCTCCGCCAGGGCCCGAGCACCAAAGAAACCCTAATCAATAAAACCTTTTAATTGTATTCTTCTCACTCATTGTGTGAGTCTCTCCAGGTTGAAATGAATATGTAACATTTAATGCATTAATAATAAATAAAAAAAATCTACTTGTTTTTATCAAATTACTTTGTATATATTATTTAAATTAAATAAAATTATATATTATATAAATTAAACATAAGAGCAAGTACATGTTTCTTCCCTTTTCTCATCTAAGCAAAATATTATGCTGAATAAGAATAAAAGGGTTGCGCTTATAGTAGCAGCTTCGTACACTCCGTCCATCTTTCGGACGACTGTACGTACATGTTCTCGCTGTACCTCGGTGCAATGATAATAAAGTTTATTCTAATTTATTCTGACTTGTTGAGTTTAGCTTTAAACAATTTGTAAATTCTGGGTCGGCGAGCTCAGTCTTATTTAAAGGTTCAGTATGCAGTTTCTGTAGAACTGCAGCACTTAGAAATATTTTCAACAGGCAAAGCATTCTGATCCCTCCCCCTCAGAGCCATATGTGGCTCTGCCCCCTTGTGGTCTGTTGAATTTCAAATTCAAGCTCTGTTTTTATTGGCTGATTCAAATTCAAGCTCTGTTTTTATTGGCTGGTTACAAACTCTGTTTTTATTGGCTGGAAAATGGCGGGTCACCTTTTCTTTTTAGAAATGCTTATTTACCACCTGGAGAAGCAAGGGGACAATATTTTTTTTAATTTTTTTTCAGAGATTACCTGGCTAACATCAGTCTGTCAGGAGGTAGTGACAGAGTGAAGAAATATGTTCATAAAAAAAGCTACATACTGAAGCTTTAAAGCCAAGCGTCTCCTCTGTGTCCTCTCTGCAGAGGGAAGTGACGCAGGCGACATGGAACATATGGAGGAGCTTCCTCTGTGCAGCTGCAGGATGGAGGCCCCTCGTGTGGACAGCACCAGCCAGCGGGTCAGCAGACAGTGCATGGCTACGGAGAGCATCAACGGAGAGGTGCGTCCACCTGTAGATCACCTAATATTAATTTTTATTGTTTGGTTTAATATTTACTGTCATTTGGGATTAAAGCTCATCTTTGTGGAGGAAACAAAATGTTTGATTTGGGATATTTTTTCACTTGAATGTGTTTTTAAAACCAGCGATGAGAACTAGAATTCACTGGAAAAGTAAAAGCAGCGTTACGTCAGCTTGAACACAGTTCCACAATGCTGAGTGCTAAATGAGTCGTAGACCCTGAGCACCAGCTAAAAGACAAGGAGCAAAATGCTAGTTAGAAGCCAAAATTATCAGAATAGTAGCAAAAAGGAGCGGAACGGTAGCTAAAACTTTAAAGTTTCAAAATGCTAGGTAGAAGCTTTAAATAGCAAAAGGATGCCTAAAAACTAAAAGTGGCAGAATAGTAGCAGAATTGTAGTTAAAGCTAAAATGTTTTAATTACCAGAATAATAGCAAATGCTAGTTAGAAGCTACTAGTATCAAAACTGTAGCTAAAACGTTTTTTAGGTACCAGAATAGTTGCAAAAAGATGTAGAATGGTAGCTAAAATTTTAAAGTATCAAAATGCTAGCTAGAAGCTTTAAATAGCAAAAGGATACCTAAAAACTAAAAGTAGCAGATTAGTAGCTAAAGCTAGCAAAATGGAACTGAATGTTAGTTAAAATTCACAGTATCAAGAGGTAGCTAAAACCTAAAGGTAGCAAAAGGCAAGCTAAAAGCAGCAGAATAGTAGCTAAAATCTAAAAATATCAAGATGTTAGCTAGAAGCAAAATTTATCAAATGTGTAGCTTTAAACTAAAAGTAGCATAAACAAAAATACAGATTTCAAAGAGTATTATTTTTTAGAAGATTTGATGAGCTCGCAATGTATTTCTTTGGGTAGCATATCTGTAACTATTGTTAATTATTTTGAAAAGTATGCAAGTTGATTAAAACTAAAAGTCTCAGAGCTCCCATCTCCTGGATGAGCCGAATGGTTTGATTTATAAAAGGCTAAAATAGCACAAAGTACAGGTAAGTATAAGAAAAGTACGCATTTAAATAATTTTAAATGAAGCCTTTAAACATTTATTACGGGAAACGGCACAAACAAAAAATATTGTCTATTACCTTCCAAATCAAAGGGCTTTAATAAGAAGCTACTGTACTCCTTTTTTCTTTTAAAGCTATTGGAAAATGCAAAAACTGAACTAACTGAACACTTTTACGTACCGGTACTTCAGAAAACTTGTTCAGTTATGAAAAAGATGATAAGCAAAACTACTTTTAGCTTTAGAACGTGTTGAAAAGTTTCAAACCCACATTTTTCTCTCCTGCGGCGTCCGTTAGCTGCGATCCTGCACCAGCTGGACCGGTAAATGGGAAACGATGCGGCCGTCCAGTCGGATTCCCCTCATGGTTCTCTGTGACGTCCATCGCTCTCACATGGTCAAACACCACTGCTGTCCCGGGTGTGGATACTTCTGCTTAGCAGTAAGTCAGAACATGTCTTTATTATCCATCCATCTTTAATCTTAACCTGCTTCTTCCTCTCTGGGTCACTGGTGTCCATATCCAGCAGTCACAGTATGAGGGGCGGGGGACACTGGACAGGTCTCCAGTCCATCACAGAGACAAATGAGACAACTGCTCACACCTAGGGACAATTTAGAGTTATCAATCAGCCTAACATTTATGTTTTTGGTCTGTGGGAGGAAACTGGAGTAAACCCACACATGCACAGAGAGAACATGCAAACTCCACCCAGAAATCAGAACAAGCGTTCAATACAAAAACAACTGGACTTTTATTTGTTACAGAAAATGTTTCACCCTCTATCCAAA
>JBBPBX010033121.1:0-12086 GCA_038048925.1 Garcialebias charrua | reverse complement strand
TCTATAGGTGAAAGATCTGGACTGCAGGCTGGACATTTCAGTACCGGATCCTTCTCCTACGTAGCCATGATGTTGTGATTGCTGCAGAATGTGGTCTGGCATTATCTTGTTGAAAAATGCAGGGTCTTCCCTGAAAGAGATGACGTCTAGATGGAGCATATGTTGTTCTAGAACCTGAACATAGTTCTCTGCATTAATGGTGCCTTTCCAGACATGCAAGCTGCCCATGCCACAAGCGCTCATGCAACCCCATACCATCAGTGATGCAGGCTTCTGAACGGAGCGTTGATAACAACTTGGGCTATCCTTGTCCTCTCTGGTCCGGATGACATGGCGTCCCAGTGTTCCATAAAGAACTTCAAATCGTGACTCATCTGACCACAGAACAGTCTTCCATTTTGCCACACTCCATTTTAAATGACCCCTGGCCCAGTGCAAACGTCTGAGCTTGTGGAGCTTGCTTAGAAATGGCTTCCTCTTTGCACTGTAGAGTTTCAGCTGGCAACGGCGGATGGCACGGTGGATTGTGTTCACTGACAATGCTTTCTGGAAGTATTCCTGAGCCCATTCTGTTATTTCCTTGACAGTGGCATTCCTGTTTGAGGTGCAGTGACGTTTAAGGGCCCGGAGATCACGAGCATCCAGTAGAGTTTTACGGCCTTGACCCTTACGCACAGCGATTGTTCCAGATTCTCTGAATCTTTTGATGTTATGCACGGTTGATGATGATAACTTAAAAGTCTTTGCTATTTTACGCTGGGTAACACCATTCTGGTATTGCTGCACTATCTTTCTGCGCAACAATGGTGGAATTGGTGATCCTCTTACCATCTTGGCTTCTGAGAGACACTGACACTCTGAGAAGCTCTTTTTATACCCAATCATGTTGTCAATTGACCTAATTAGTGTTAATTGGTCTTCCAGCTGTTCGTTATATGCTCAATTTCCTTTTTCCAGCCACTTATTGCTACTTGTCCCAAATTTTTTGGGATTTGTTGACACTGAAATTTTGAATCAACATATTTTTCCTTTAAAATGTTACATTTACTCAGATTAAACTTTTGATCTGTCATCTATGTTCTATTACGAATAAAATATTGACATTTGCCATCTCCACATCATTGCATTCAGTTTTTATTCACAATTTATTTAGTGTCCCAACTTTTTTGGAATCCGGTTTGTGCCTACCTTAGTCAAATCTTAAACGCATCATTTGGCTGTTTGTAGCGATGATGATTTAAAGATGCTTCCGTTGTTCACCGTCTTTTCAGCGCTCGGATGCGCAGCCATGGTTTGATAACTCCGGCAGTGGAGCAGCAGCAGCCTCCGCAGTCCGTAGCCTCAGCCGTCACCGTAGCCGCTGTCCCTCCAGCAGAGGAGGGAGTGGACAGCGTGGGACCATCGGTCTGCATGCCCAACGGGAAACCAGTCAGTCCCAGCGCACTTCCACCCGGACCCAGCAGGGCAGCGTTGCAGAAAGCCATTCTGACGCAGGAGACGGAGAGGTCAGGGACCAGACTCAGATTAACGCTTTGGTTAAACGCTAATCAGGAGATAAAAAAAATGTATCTTGTACAAGCCCAAAACCAGAAAAGTTGGCACGTTGTGCAAATCGCAAATAAAAACAGAATACAATGACTTGCAAATCTTTTTCAACCCATATTCAACTGAATAGAATGCAAAGACAATATATTTAATGTTCGAACGGAGAAACTTTATTTTGTTTTGCAAATAACCATTAACTTAGAATTCAATGGCAGCAACACATTGCAAAAAAGTTGGCACAGGGACATATTTACCACTGTGTTACATCGCCTTTCCTTTTAACAACACTCAGTAAACGTTTGGGAACTGAGGAGACCAATTTTTGAAGCTTTTCAGGTGGAATTCTTCCCCATTCTTGCTTGATGTACAGCTTAAGTTGTTCAACAGTCCGGGGTCTCCGTTGTCGTATTTTACGTTTCATAATGCGCCACACATTTTCAATGGGGGACAGGTCTGGACTGCAGGCAGGCCAGGGGAGGACCCGCACTCTTTTGCTACGAAGCCACGCTGTTGTAACACGTGCAGAATGTGGCTTGGCATTGTCTTGCTGAAATAAGCTGGGGCGTCCATGAAAAAGACGTCGCTTGGATGGCAGCATATGTTGCTCCAAAACCTGTATGTACCTTTCAGCATTAATGGTGCCTTCACAGATGTGTAAGTTACCCATGCCTTGGGCACTAATGCACCCCCATACCATCACAGATGCTGGCTTTTGAACTTTGCGCCTATAACAGTCCTGATGGTTCTTTTCCTCTTTGGTCCGTAAGACACGACGTCCACAGTTTCCAAAGACAATTTGAAATGTGGACTCATCAGACCACAGAACACTTTTCCACTTTGCATCAGTCCATCTCAGATGAGCTCGGGCCCAGCAAAGCCGGCGGCGTTTCTGGATCTTGTTGATGAATGGCTTTTGCTTTGCATAGTAGAGCTTTAACTTGCACTTACAGATGTAGCGACGAACTGTAGTTACTGACAGTGGTTTTCTGAAGTATTCCTGAGCCCATGTGGTGATATCTTTTACACACTGATGTCGGTTTTTGATGCAGTACCGCCTGAGGGATCGAAGGTCACGGGCATTCAATGTTGGTTTTCGGCCTTGCCCCTTACGTGTAGTGATTTCTCCAGATTCTCTGAACCTTCTGATGATATTACGGGCCGTAGATGGTGAAATTCCTAAATTCCTTGCAATAGCTCGTTGAGAAAAGTTGTTCTTGAACTGTTCGACAATTTGCCCACGCATTTGTTCACAGAGTGGTGACCCTCGCCCCATCCTTCTATGTGGATGACTGAGCATGTCAAGGAAGCTGCTTTTATACCCAATCATGGCACCCACCTGTTCCCAATTTGCATGTTCACCTGTGGGATATTCCAAATAAGTGTTTGATGAGCATTCCTCAAATTTCTCTGTCTTCTTTGTCACTTGTGCCAGCTTTTTTGAAACATGTTGCAGGCATCAAATTCCAAATGAGCTAATAATTGCAAAAAATAACAAAGTTTACCAGTTCGAACGTTAAGTATGTGGTCTTTGCAGTGTGTTCAATTGAATATAGGTTGAAAAAGATTTGCAAGTCATTGTATTCTGTTTTTATTTGCGATTTCCACAACGTGCCAACTTTTCTGGTTTTGGGCTTGTATATAAAGATTCTCCATCAGAATTATCTTTGACATTGGCTGCAAATCTATTTCTGTAATAGAAAAACACAATTTAATAACTCTTGTTAGAACGACATATTCTTACTGTGAGCAAATCGTTGCTTTTGATTAACCAGGAGGAAGAAGCTGAGGTTCCACCCTCGACAGCTCTATCCTGCCACCAAGCAAGGAGAGGTTCAGCGAGTGCTGCTGATGCTGAGTGAGTTGCAACAAACGTCATGAACTGCACTCATAACACCAACGTTTGTCTTGTCCGTGTTTTAAAATAAAGATTGTGTTGCCTGAAGTTGTAAACGTCACAAAAACTGAATATTGGAGGTTATTTTCTGCTCTCATTTGAGATTAAAAGTAATCCATATAAAACTTCTACTGTAATAAAAAAAGCTCCTCCACAGAATCTCCACTTTAATATGGTGGAGGGTTTTAAATAGCACTCTGATCCTGGGGGGCCATGTTGTGTCTCATGGCAGACAGGCCTCAGAGGAGGAGTTAGACTTGGAGCGATACAAAACCCTTCATGAATGAAACGTATCCATCAGTAACAGGATTTTACCTCCACCTGCGAGGATCGTCAAGGTCACGCGCAATGCAAGCTGGGCGCCACGTGAGAGAGGGTCTCTGGCCATGCCACATCCTGGCAGCGTAAACTAGCTCTCCTGGAGAAAAGCTTGACTCTCCGGTTGCCCAGGGAGCGAGGCGCAGTCTGGGTGTGAGGATTCTCACAAGCCCCTGGCCGAATGCTTCGGTGTTGGCGTTGTCACCGGTGAAGCAGAGGGTTGCTTCTGCTGCTTGTCACCGGTGAAGCAGAGGGTGCTTCTGCTGCTTCGGACTTTTTCATTCAACCTTTGTTTATTTAGGTTCGTCCCACTGAGCCTCGGGGACTCATTTACAAGAAAGAACTGAATTTTAACAAAGCGTGATGACAACAGTTGATCACAACGACAACAGTAGACAATCATAAAGGATGCGTACAAATTGAGAATACCAAATGATTAGAAAATGGTATTTAAAAGAAAATGTAACAACAACAAAAAAACAGCTAGGTTGTAAAGCGATGTAGAAAACTAAAATCAGGAACATGTCTGCATTGTTTTTTCTCAGGAACTTAACAGAAGTTTGAAACCACTTAGGGAAGTCAAGGTTGAGAGCTTCAGATCTTTTTGTAAGATATTCCAGGAAACGGGAGCGAAGTAGGAGAAGGCCCTTTTGCCAAGTTCAGTCCTCACTGAGGGAACACTGCAGGTAATCATGTCCTGAGAGTGCACGCTGTAGCTGCACTCACACAGAGACATGTAGGAGGAGATGTATGAAGGCAGCAGACCAAGAAGTGATTTAAAGATGAAAATGTACCAGTGGAAGAGTCTGTCGTGAAGTTAATGATGTCCAGTTAACCAGTGAATACAGGGTGCAGTGGTGGGTACGATAATCACAGCCAGTTATGAATCTTAGTGCACCATGATAGACAACATCCAACATCTGCAGGGTGCTTGTAGGAGCATCCATGTAGAGAATGTCACCGTAATCAATGGAGGCATTCAGAGTTAGACAGGATCTATTTCTGAAAAAGAAACCCAGTTTAACTTTCAGTTTCCTGTCTAGGTTTTCCACGAGAAGCTTAGAAGGGAGATGTGAGTCGACCAGGACACCCAAATATTTGTAGGAATCAACAAACTTAATAGGAACACTATTTTTGTTTACAAAAAGCATCCCTTTGGTTTTTTCGGTGTTTAGGACAAGTTTGAGATGGACCAAATCTGACTGGATGATGTTTAAAGCAGATTGCAAAAGCTGTAAAGACTTAGCAACTGTTTTACCTCGACAGTAAACAACTGTATCATCAGCATAGAAGTGTAAGGATGCATCAGGGATGCTCTGACCTACATTACCTATGTAGATTGTAAAGAGGGTGTGTCCTAAGACGGAGCCTTGTGGTACACCATTGTTGATGGTTAAATAACTGGAGGAAGTACCATTATGTTGAACACATTGCTACTGGTCTGAAAGATAGAGAACCAACCACTGGTATGAACTGAGAAACTAATTTCTGAGAGCTTATGACACAAGATGTTATGATCCACAGTGTCCAAAGCTTTAGACAGGTCTAAGAAAAGTGTTGCACAATAATCCTTAGCGTGAGGCGGCAGGAGGGAAGGTTCTGGCTGCAGTTTGTGTTCCTGCACCAAAACAGCAGTTCAGATTACCCTGGAGTCTCTGGACGGTGTCCTGGAGGGAACATCTCTCTAATGTAGTTATTTTAAGAGTTCTGTCAGTCATGGGACAGAGTAATTTATTTCCATGCCATTCAGGATTTATTATTCCCTGTTTATAAACAAAAAAGTTAAATATCTCTGGTGCTTTTTTCATATAGTGGACATCTGTAACTTATTGCATATTAAATCTAACAATTATCATCTTGTTATATTATAATATAATATACAGTCTGTTACAGTTCATAAAATTGCTTCTTTTTTTTGTTGCTTTTAAGTCCTTTGTTCAGATCTTTGTAGATGTGTTATGAACAATTAATATCTTACCTGTTGTAGATGGCTCTTTTAGCTGCTGTAGCACTTCTAGGGCAGCGTGGGGAACCTCCAGATCATCGTATTTCTGCTGGAATGAGCCCATAATGAGACTGACGGGAGTGCAAAGGTTTATAAAGATATGTTCAGTTGTAGTAACATCTGCAGCAGGTAAGATGATAGAACTCAGAATTAAACTTTAAAAGAGCTGAACAAACTGGGCTCCTTTAAACCTACGCTTTAGACTATTTTAACCTACCAGCTGATTATAGGATTACATCAGCATGTCTGGATTAGTTGCGCAACAAGAGAAGACCCACATGGGTGATTCAGATCTGATCTGGCTCCTCATATCAGCTGGAAGTCCGTGTGTCCACTTTAATTGTCTGTGTGTTCCAGTGGAGGGCATAGATCCAACATACCAGCCTGAATCTCAGAACCGGCGCTCTGCTCTTCACGCTGCAGCTCAGCGAGGGCTGCTGGAGGTCTGCTACATGCTGGTTCAGGTAAAACGCTCAACCCACCGTCAGCGTCTTCTTCACACGTGGACGTGTGAATGTTTCCTCGTCATGGAGTTTTAGTTTTGTTTTTAGGCCGGAGCTAATGTGGACGCCAAAGACAAAGACCTGAGGACCCCCCTGTTGGAAGCCATCATCAACAATCACATCGACGTGGCCCGGTACCTGATCCAGAACGGCGCCTGCGTCTATCATGTCGTGAGTGGAGCTGAAACGCAAACCTTCCTGTTAACCCGGGAGGACGTCTCGAAACGTGTTGCGTTTGTCCTTTTCTCGTCAGGAGGACGATGGGTACACTGGCCTTCATCACGCAGCCAAGTTTGGAAACTTGGAGATCGTTAAAATGCTTCTGGAGACCGGGCAGGTTGACGTGAATGCACAGGTGGGAGAAGGGCTGCGACAAACAAAGCACTCTGATTTATATTTTTATGTTGAAGTTGGTTTCTCGTCATTTTAAAATAAATATTTAGTAAAATGCAGCATTCTTTGATTGATGAAGTTGTGAGCCTCTTTAGAAACGATTGGTACGACAACATTTTCCAAAACTGCTCCCACAATCAGTCGTTTTAGTGTTAATTTATTTTAAAATACAGCCTTTGAGATGTTTTGTATTGCCTAGAGTGGAATAAGCCGACTAGCTCAGGTTGACATCCCAAAGTATTTCCTCCCATTTAAATAAATATCCGTAAAGATCTGTTGTTTTGGTCCGTTTTAGGACAGCGGTGGCTGGACGCCGATTATCTGGGCTGCGGAGCACAAACACGTTGAGGTGATCAAGACGCTGCTGAACAGAGGAGCTGACGTCACCATCAGCGATAAGGCAGGTTTATACCGCTAACGTGTGCCATTTTTATTTCCCGCCATGAAAGGTTGACTGTAACTGCATTCATTAGGCTGTCTGTTAGCAAAATATCTCAGGACCCACTGCATGGTTTTTACTTAAACTCTCAGGAAGTAATCCAGGGTGTCCGCGGGGTCTTGAAAGTTATTAAAAGTTGATAAATCAATTTTGGGAAAATTAAGGGTCTTGAAAAGTATTAAAAAGTCTTGAAAGCGATTTGATGAGGTATTATTTTTTTTTTGCTGTTATTCTAGCTTTAAATAATTTGACAGCAAAAAGTATGTATGACTAATATTTGTTTTCCTCACTGCGGAGGATTTGGAAACTGCTTCGCACAAATTTAGAGTGTCAGGTTACAACAGCCTTTACATGCACGGCTGCTTTATCTCCAAGTTGAGTCTGTGTGTTCGAGTAAGTTGCCGCAAGACCGTGAGAACAATAGGTACTGTAAATGCAAGTTTTCGGACTCCTGGTTGGAGATGCCTGATTTTCAAGAATGGCTGAGGCCCGTCGCCGAGAATAACCACGAGGCTTATTGTACATTTTGTAAAAAAAAAAAAGATGAGTGTATCCTCGATGGGCATAAACGCTGAAGCTGAGTTAGAAGAGCTGGGAAAAAAAGAGAAAAGTTCTACAAGAGGTGTGCGATTCTCTGCAAAAAGATGCAGATCAGTTGGCAGAGCAGGCAGAGGGAAAGTCAGGTTCTTTAATGGCCCAACTGATCACCAAGTCCAATGTCTTGAGAAGGAGACGTAAAGAAAAACTCAGTGAGCTGGTGCAAACTGAAGAGTTGCTGGAATGCAAAGCAACTGCACTGAGGCACATCATGTAATGATTACTGTTTATTTCTTATTCACCATTGTTCAACTAAGTTACTTTAAAACAGCTACGAGTCTTGTTGTAACCTAAGCTATATTTTCTTAAACCTAGTCGTGGTTCAGTTTCTTCTTTTGAACTTATTTCTTTCCGTTGTATCTCAGTTCTGTTGTAGGTTTGAGATTCATGGATTTAATTGAAAACAACAGCAGTTTTGTAAATCAAAGATTTGTTGCTTAATAAAACAAAGTGACGATAAGGTCTTGAATTTATTTTGGAAGGTCTTTAAAAGTCTTGAAAAGGTATTGAAATTAACTTCATTATTCCTGCATATACCCTGTAATCATTGAAGGTACATCTACAACTGGTAGTGTGAATACTTATTAAGCATTCACACTATTGTGATCCTGTTTATATTATTCTTCCTACTTCTGGTAGTTACCTATTATGTACATTTTTCTGCATCTTTCTTGTTCCACAATTTTTGTGCTATTTCAACAAATCATAAATCAGAATGTTCAGCTCTTTCAGGACAATCCTGTTATGACTTTTGGTATTGGTGCAAATTTAGCTTTTTGAAATATTTAGCTTTTTCTGCCATTTTTTTTCCCCTCAGAAAATGAATTGAGCTCATTTTACATCCTTCATATCTTTAGATGTGTTTACAACCTTTTCCCGCTACTTTCACATTTTGTTCTGGTTCAGCTTCTTTCAGCTTCCTTCTGCAAATTTAACCATTTTTTTTTCAGCTACTTTTAGCTGTTTTCTGCTCCTATCAGATTTATTCTGTTAACTACAAAATGTTTGTGCTTCCTGTAACTTTTTTCTGCTAATTTCAGCTTGTTATGCTCCTTTCAGATTATTTCTGTGTCAGCTTTTTTTCTGTTATTTCAGCTACTATTTAGCTGTTTTATGCAAATTTTAACTTTTTCAACTAATTCCAAATTTTTTGCACTCATTTAACCTATTGTTTGACTAATTCAGCAAAACTGTGCTCTCTCCACTTCTGGTGATTCTTTCTGATTAAAAAAAAAAATGTTTTTTTTGTTGCTACTTTTCAGCTGTTTTTTTGTGTGCTAATTCCTGCTTTAAAAAAAAAATCAACTTTTTTTTGCTCATTTCTGCTTTTTTCAGCCTAACTGAGCAAACAAATGCTCTCTCTACTTACCGTACTTCTGCCAGTTTAGGCTTGTCCTACCTTTTCGGCTTACTTTTTTAGCTTTTTAGCTAATTTCAGCTGTTTTCAGATAAATTAAAGTTTTTTGTTGCAATTTCTGCCACTTTCAGTTTCAGCCTAATTAACGTCTTTATTAAAATTTCACATTGTTGTGCTCTTTTAAGCTTTTTCTGCTAATTTCAGCTATTTCTGGAATTTAAGCTATTAGCCGTTTTAAACAAATGTAATTTTTTTCAGCAAAATCCACTTTTTTTTTTTTTTTAGCTCATTTCAGCTCTTTCCACATCCATCTGGTAGTTTAGATTCTTTCTGACTTTCCAGCTTCTTTTCAGGTACATTTTGCTCATTTAGGCTTTTTTTAAGCTCATTTCCTGATTTTTTAAAACTCCTTTATTTAAAATTAATTCAGCAAATGTGTGTTCTTTCTTCTTTCTTCTGCTACCTTTGACTTGTTCTACCATTTCAACTACATTTCAACATGTTTTAGCTAATTTCAGTTGTTTTGTGTAGCAAGTTCTTTAGCAATGAGTATTGACACTTCATTTTTGCAGGAAATGCAATTTCTTTAATTACAATTTGGAGTCAGACTAATTCAAGATGGTTGCTCCAGCTAATCTACTTATGCAAAGATAAAAATAGCTTTAGGTTTATTTTTACATATCTTGAGCTAAAAATTGGGTTGGTAGTAGCTGAGTGTCATGTCCTTCAGATACTCTTAAAGCTGCAGTATGTAGCTTTTTTTATGAACATATTTCTTCACTCTGTCACTACCTCCTGACAGACTGATGTTAGCCAGGTAATCTCTGAAAAAAAATAAAAAAAAATATTGTCCCCTTGCTTCTCCAGGTGGTAAATAAGCATTTCTAAAAAGAAAAGGTGACCCGCCATTTTCCAGCCAATAAAAACAGAGTTTGTAACCAGCCAATAAAAACAGAGCTTGAATTTGAATCAGCCAATAAAAACAGAGCTTGAATTTGAAATTCAACAGACCACAAGGGGGCAGAGCCACATATGGCTCTGAGGGGGAGGGATCAGAATGCTTTGCCTGTTGAAAATATTTCTAACTGCTGCAGTTCTACAGAAACTGCATACTGAACCTTTAAGTGCTAACAAATCACATCGTATCTTCGTTTCAAACTTTGGCTAACAAGGGAGCGGGCAATATGCATTCCTTCAACGAATGCTAGTTTTATTTTTTTAAAAGCTTTATGTACAAACGGTGCTCATCAACATTTTTCTGACATAACAAAATGTCTCTCAGACAAAAAAACAATGTATTTTATTTTTGTCACAGCCCATCATGTCTACTGATCATCCAGCGGTAGAACTTTCTTACCAGCTTGCACTTACTTCATCCTCCAGGGTGCAGGACGTAAACAATAACCAGCATTTATGTAACCTACCGTTAGAGGTGTCGTTTCTTCGCCCGAGCCCTACCCTACCCGAGCCCTACCCGACTTCGGGTCGGGTAGGGCCATATTTTTGCGTTTGATTGTCGGGCCGGGTCGGGCTCGGGCTTTGATGTGGTTTTTTTTAATCATACAGCACAAACAAAACTAAATAAAAATGCACACAATATAAAATTGTTTTAATCTGCTTGTAAAGAATATAAGGCAGTATTTTTGCGTTTGATTGGCGGGCCGGGTCGGGCTCGGGCTTTGATGTGGTTTTTTTTAATCATACAGCACAAACAAAACTAAATAAAAATGCACACAATATAAAATTGTTTTAATCTGCTTGTAAAGAATATAAGGCAGTAAGTTTACTGATGAGGAAATAATTAATAGAGTGAATTTAGATGGTGAAAACCGCAGCGCAGCCACTAAATTGCGCAACTCAGCCAGAGAGCAGGCGCGCGGTGCGCGCCTGGACAGCGTCTCCCCCGACATGCTGGACTTTTTAGTGACATTTCTCGAACCATTTTACCGTGCACAGAGAGAACTGGAGGGTGACAAATATCCCACCATCAACCTGGTTTGTCTCTGGAATGAGAAACTGAAGCAACACTGCCAGTCCTCACACACAGACTCTCCGCAGCAGGTGTTTCTGTTCTGCGCCGCAGACATGCAGAAGTGCTGGAGCAGCTGACGTGCGTCAGGTGCACGCTCACGTCCGCACACTGCTCTCATCTGCGGCGGAACAAGTTGCCGCACCTGAACTTCCTTTTTTTTTTTAATCGGGTAGGGTCGGGTCGGGCGGTGATTTCTAGGAAATGAGCGGGCTCCCTCGGGCTTGGGTAATTAAACTAAGGGCTCGGGTAGGGTAGGGCCGTGGATTTCCGGCCCTATGACAGCTCTACCTACCGTGGAGTAACGACTCAGAAATAACTATAGAAACGGACTTGATGGATTGAATTTACAACAATAAAGATTCTTGTTAAGCAGCAAAAAGACTTTTCTTGTGAGGGAATAAGAATCCGTCTGAGAAGTTTGTGGAAAAGTTTAGAAGTCTTGACTGATGGTCAGCTGGAAAAAAATCATCTGAATGGTTCCTGGTTGTTTTAGTTAACAAATTATTTCATCTGTTTCTATCTTTGAAAAGCTTTTGAAGGCAACATGTGGAGCATGCTTAAAGTTAAAACTGCTAGAATCCCAGTTTTGTGGTTCAAAGCAAATAAAGACAAATTGTTTAAAGATAGAGGCGGTTGGTGAAGTAGTTCTTCTGTTTTTCTGCAGGAGCTGAATGTTTGTCTCCACTGGGCGGCGTACGCAGGAAATGTGGACATAGCAGAGATGGTGTTGAACTCCGGGTGTTTGCTCTCCTCGGTTAACGTGCATGGAGACACGCCGCTCCACATCGCTGCCAGAGAGGGATTCTTAGACTGTGTTACGTGAGTTAATGCCGAGTCACCATTCACCTTTTTTTATCTTACCTATACTGTATTTTCCGCGTTTGTTACGTGTCACCACTGACAACCCAGAAATATGGGCCGGTGTTGTGCCAAAAATCGATTTGCTGCCAAATGGCGGCCGTGGGAGCATGCACGGGAGGACTTTAACAAGAATTTAACAAGA
>JBBPBX010033120.1:0-18988 GCA_038048925.1 Garcialebias charrua | reverse complement strand
TCAATAATTTTAATAATCAGTATTCTTTTTAATTTACCAGAAGCTTCAAAATAAATGCTCACCCTATACTGAAACCGGTTACCGTAGCCTTACCCTCACCAGCTGGTAAGGTGCTTGACGTCAATTTGAACCCCGCCCACTTAACCGCTACTGAAAGGGGCTATGGAAACACAACATGTACCAAACCGAGTTGAGGTAAACCTAGCTAGGAACCTGGAACAAGCCTCCACAAGAGACAGCATCACAGGTGACTAATGCTAATAAATAACATTTAACACTTCTCATTCAATATAAGTTTAAGTGCTATGCATATGGCTGTTACTGAATATATGTCACCAGCTCTTACAGCTGTTACACAATTTTTGTAACAAGCCTAAATAAGAGGACTATGTTCTGACAAAGGAAAGTATATTAAAAACATTGGTATCGGTCAAATAAGATTTAACATATCGGCATGTCAGATATCCGCCAAAAATCAATATTGTGCATCCCTAATTATAATAATAATGTGTTATGTATTGTCAATATTCTATGTTCCCATACAATGGCGAAATTGGCTCTCTGCATTTAACCCATCCTCCGCCAGGTGGTGCAGTGAGCAGCTATTGAAAGCACCCTGGGAGCATTTGGGGATAGGGTGTGCTGCTCAGATACATCATGAGATGTGCAGTGACTGGGGATCAAACCAGGAATTTTTAGGTCCAAAGTCGGCTGTCCTGCCTCACATGCAGTTTTTGCAGATGGGCAGCACACATCTGAACACCCACCGCCTGCCCCCCAGTGTTAACATCTGAGAGAGAAAGAGAGCACATTTCTTTAAGAGAAAGAGAGCACATTTATTTTTTATGACTGAAGGTTTGTCATAATTTTACATGAAATGACAAAAAGGGAACGGGTCTTGTTTTCAGGCAGTGTAATTATACTCACTGTTGTGAGGTAATTGAACACAATAATCTCAGAATCTGTCAGCGCTGCCGCTGCTCTCTGATATATTTCACAGCGCTCTTTAGCCTTATCAATATTTCCGCAGCCGGTTAGTTTCTTTCTCCTCTCCCGCCACTTCACATTTAACAGCCACACTCCATTAGCAAATGTACATTTTGCCACAGGCTGACATTCTTTTCCAAAGCAGAAAAGCCATTTAATTCCTTCCTTCCTGCTTCAGGCTCGGACATCAAGTGCTCTTTAAACAAATGAACTAAGACGGTATTATTGCAGAAATATTAGGAAGTTTAGGCGGGTGTGTTTGTGCAGCAGTGGGCAACATGTCACGGTTTTATAAATAATGAACAGAATTAAGGGAAGCTATCCTAAGAGCTAAAAATAACCTGCTCTTTTACGTAAAGCTGGTTTTTAAGTGTAAGAATTATGAGGAGGTCAATATTAATACTGACCTCTTTATCCTTAATTAATCTACTTATTCAGATTGAATAGTAAATTCACGGATTCTGTTCTTTTTCAGTTTACCCAATATCTCTGTGATCTTTATGATGGATAAATAAACAGAGCCATTAAGTGACAAAGACGTTAACTTAGTTTGATATGTCAAAGAGACACTATCATTTATTTAGAATAAATCAACTAAATTAACACCATTACACTTGATTGACATGATTTCACTTTCTTTCAATTTAAAACGTCAGCACACTTAAATTCAACACAACAGACTTCAATATTGGATGTAAACATATTTAGTCTGAGGGCTCTTTAAACTTAAAATAGTTTCCAGCTTAGATTGAGAGGGGAAAGAGTAGGAGGAAAGATTTAAGAAGAATCGGGAGGTTAAGAGAGGAAGTTTATCTTGCATTTATGAAACCAGATGACACTCTTCCGTACGCGTCCAGCTAAGATATCATCACACCTCCAGCAAGCAAACAGCTGCTCCTTTACCTTAAGACGTCCGCCTTGGTTCTGGTAAAGAGCTGTGGTCAACTTTAGACTGACGAGTCGTCGGTCCCGCGAGTCCAAGCTGGACTCCACGCGTGTTTACCTTGTCGGTGTCGGTGATACTCGCTTTCGTCGGCAGAAGTCGTGACAGTCGTGGTTTCTTGGCTCAAGATAATTTATTCCAGGAAGGAATAACAAACGCTCGTTCGAGGTGGACTCATAACAGCCTGTTATCAGTCCTTAGCTGAAGACGCAGGTCGTTAGCTCTTGACCAAAACGTACCCAGCTCTTGGGAAAGGTTCACATCTCTTTGAAAATTCCCCGCAAACTCTGAAGCGTTCTCGCACAGTTAGAACTTAAAAAGCAGGATTCAAAGAGAGGAGTTCACTTGTCTTATCGCGACCCAAGGCCACAGCCAGAGCAGAGGGAAATTGTTTAGGAAAAAGATAGATAAAGCTGGAGCCCTGCTCATGAGACTGTCTCTGAGTTTCTAAACAAAACCGTCCGGTCTCTGTGACCCGAAGGCTTCACCTTTAAACACAGCAGTGAACACAGTTTAACTCTTACAGAATGACACAGCTTAAAAGCACACATCATGAAAATGACAAAAGTTATTCTTTTGATCACATCAGCCTAAAATCAAAGATAGAAATAGTCTCTTTTGGTGACTATATTTATCAGATTACAGCTAAATGAATGATTTTGTAGTAAATGTCTTGCTTTACTGAGAGGTCAGTAAAGGTCATCACTGGACAGTTCAAAAGTACACAGGTGTCTTAAAAGTGGACAAGGTCATGCCCACTACATAAGCTATTATTTACTTGTTTTACGTCCCCCCACTAGCTCAAACAGTGGAATGTGGAGGTAAATGCAAAGTGTTTGCAAGAATTACCGTACTGAACTCTGACCGCAGTGAGAATACTGCTTTCTCACATTTATCAAGTAGAGGAGAGATGAGCATGCCTTGCCTAAAGGAAAATAAATAAAATTTGGTTTGAACTCATAAGCAGGAGAGGGACACAAGGGACGCCACTGGACAGAACTTTTATTGGTAGCACAGCAAAGTTTATGAAATGCAGCACAAGCATGTGTGTATGTGTTCAGATTTTTCCAGCTTGATCCCTCCTCTGGCTCCGGTGATTATCAGCCTGGACAGAGGTGGCAGAATATTTGCATAATTGTTCTCAGTTTCTGCTCTCACCTGAGCCTCAGATTTAACCCTCGGGCTACACACAGACTTGAAGATGTAGAAATCTCCTGAAAACTTTTGAGGATCATTTCAGGTATGGTTCAAGTTTGTACATCTAGATCCATTCCTACAGAAAATATTATTTAAAATACATCTAAAATAAATTACTATTGTGGAGTCGTTAGCGGCATTATGTCAAGTGTTTTTTGGACCTGGAGGCGACCTATGACCAGTCCCTGGGAGAGATTTTGTGTGGGTACTTTGAGGCAGCTGTGGCTGAGTGGTTAGAGCAGCTGTCCTCCAATGTGAGAGTTGGGGAGTTGGATTCCACCAGCTGTCACATGCCGAAGTATCCCTGAGCAAGACACTGAACCCCTCATTGCCTCTGATGTGTGTCCCATCGGTGTATGATGTGATAAAGCTCTGATTATTCTTTGTATATAGTAGAGTGCTGTATGAATGGGTAAATGAGGGCACAGATTGTAGTGTAAAACACTTTGAGTACCGGTATCTTGATAAGATAGAAAGGTGCTATATAAGTAGGGATGCATGATACTGTATTGGATTTTTGGCCAATATCCAATATGTTGATATGTTAAAACTTATTTGGCGGATAACCAATGCCGATGAAAAGTGTTAAATGTTACCGATATTTATTAGTTACCTGCAATGATTTTCCCTTGTGGAGGCTTGTTCCAGGTTCCTAGCTGCAGTGTGGGATACTCTGCACTCCTATGCATGAAGGACAGCCTTTTTAAGTTCAAAGTTTTTGTCTATCCATTGTGCCATAAGACTAATCATGCTAACGGGGCTAAGATGACGTCCAAATGTTTGTGGTAAAACTCACCCAAGTGCTATCAACTATTAGCTTCTCAATTATGTCAGAAATGACAGCTTGCAACTTGGAGGAGGCTATGTCTGAAAAAATATCTCTGACTGGGGACGATATAGCAAGGCTTAATTTAGTCCAAAAATCTTCAGAATCCAACATCCTCACAAACGAAAAATAAAATCTTCCACATCGCCGACATTTTGAATTTTCCGCTCTGCCATGAGATCAGGTAGGCGTGCGTGATGTTATCACGTTGTGCTGCCGCTGCAGGCATCCTTGTCACTGGGTTGTCATACAAAAACATATTTTATATTGGCGAGTTATTTTGATGAAACAGCCGATGTCCGATATCGAATTTTAACGCCAATATCGGCCAATACCGATACCATGCCAATAATATTGTGCATCCCTACACATAAGTACATTCCGTTTACTTTGGTCTCTCTTCCATGCTCTGTGGTCCCTATACAACCAAGCCCAGAGATGTAGAGCCATAAACTGAAAGTCAGGCTCAATTCTGATGCAGGTTAGCCAGGACTGCCTCTTGTCTTGTCTTAGATTTTGTTTGTGGTCTTTATTGACAAGAGGTTTCAAGGTGATAGGTTTTTTTCCCCTTGAACCTTTAAAGAAATAATTCACACAAGACAACAGAGTGAGATTTTGAACGGCTCTTTGCAAAGAGGGGAAATCCACCACTGACCAGGATCAGGATGAACTCCCACTTCCTGGAGCTTGAGTCCGTCTTTTATTCAGGCTAGTAACAGTGAGAACAGAAATCAGCAAGGCCAAACAAACCAGTTTCATCTCATCACATCTTCTCAAGCGATAAAGCTAGGTTGAACATTCCGTGTTTATCTGTTCTTGGAAAACTAATGGATGTATCGTGCAGGCATGAACAGTTTCTGATAATCAGCTTGTGCACCGATTAAAAACGGGGACAGGGTCACAGTAAACTCTGTGAAACTCAAGACACTTGATAAACGCACAGTAAGGTTTAAAATGATAAAACATAAAGAAATTTAAACGCCTTTAATACAAGGAGTAGTCATAAACTGAGGGTGTCTGGTTTGGATCATCCTTGCTTTTCAGAATACATTTGAGCAGTTAGCTGTTACCCAGCCTGGATGAGGATCAGCTCCACTTAGTTTAAGATCAAAGTTCTCAACCTAAAAAAATAACTCTTGGTTGAAGGTGAATTTTTGCCACAAGCATAGGAGTTCAAGTATCTTGGCATTTTGTATTCAAGTGATGACAGGATGGAGAGAGATGACTGTTAAGGGCTTTGTGTGAAATAAGGAAGCTGTTCTGGCCTGTTGCAGTCAAGGAGCTTTGCTAACGATTGATGACTTATGTTAAGATATCAATTTCAGACACAAGACTGAAATAAGTCTCTTTCAGGGTGGATGGGTCCTGCCTGGGGAGAGGAGCTCCATCAACTAGGAGTTCAACTGAGGAGGTTCAGACAGCTGATCAGGATACCTCCCTGTCTCCTCCTTTAAGAGATGCTTGGGAATGTCATGTTGTAAGGAGCCCCTAAAGAAAACCCAGAACCTGGCGAAAAGAGTACAGTTTGTATCCTGGGAATACCTTGGGATCCCCCAGGAGGAGCTAAAGAGAGTTTGTGTGGAGAGGGAGGTCTTTGTTTCTCTTCCTGTTCTGCTCCCTCTGCACCTCAACATCCTATTAACAGTTGAAAATGGATGGGTGGATAAAAAGCTTGACGTTTACTCCGTTGTGTCCATGGATCCATCTTTTAGGACTTGAGAAAAGTTGCCCGTAGAGAGAACTGGCCACGTCTCTACATACTCGTTCAATTATGAGTAAGAAAATAAAGTTGCAGCAGCTGCTGCTACAACCAGCCCACTAAAGCTATTTTTTCCCAGCAAGAACGCTCTTCATGAAATTATTTTTCAGAGTACAAGCTCGTGTACGGGTTGTTAAATATATTAATTTAAGTAAAGCAGTTATTACCTTTGATAAATTAAAAGAAAAACATGCAGGCCAAAAAAAAAAGTTTTGTTATAGAATTAGCAATCAGCTTCCCTGACTTCTAGAGCAGTGGTTCTGAAACTTGTGTTCCCGGACCCCCAGGGGTCCACGAGCTGGTGCTTGGAGGTCCGCCCCAAAAAAAAAAAAAATTGTTTTAATTTTGTATTTTTAAAAGCACGTAGATGTTTAACAACTCATTAAAATACACCAAAATGCAGGAAATCACATCTACTTTATTCAAAATTTTCTGAGTGAGTACCCCTCAGACCCACCACATAAGAGAGATACAAGAGAGATACAAGAGATACAAGAAGGTTTATTAACATTGCATCAATTTTCACCAATACAACGTAAGTATGTAGTTACAGTCATCCAGGAGAGAGAATGAGTGCAAAAAGCTGCAGCTCAACAAAGCACATGACATGTTTATCAACACATGATATGTTTATCAACACATGATATACTTATAGCGCGGCCGCTCCCATCTGTCCCCAGATGAAGGTCAAAAGCAGGAAAACAGGCAAAGACACGGGGTTTTACAGCATTGATATTAAAAAAGATGAATCACATTTTGTCTTCAAGACACCGCGTGATCCAGTAAAAACCATATCAAAAAGCACATTTAGTTACAATAACAAATGGAGAGACGGCAGGCAAGGAGATAGAGTCTGTGAGAAATTTCAGACAAACACAGAGTTCAGCAGATGTGCAGCTGGGCGTTATCTGAGGCTTCACAGAAATCTCTGGGGGGGGCAGCAGGTCTCTTCAGTTCCACACTCCCAGGAGAATGGCTTCCGACTGCCTTCTTTTCAAGGACATGTACAGAAGCCAGATAATATTCTTGTTTGTTATCCAATAGACCACAGTGTTCTTTTCCACTGCCGTCATCAAGTCTGCGGTGCTGTTTCATGGCCGAAAAAAATCCAAATATGTGGTTCCGCTCCACTCCGCTCTATGAACCCCCATCTGTCCCTTGATTGATCCGGGGTGGCTGTAAACAAGTCCCAAAACGCACAGCAGGTCCGCGGTGCTCAACCACCGCTCCAAGCGAGCGATTGAGCTCATACAACAGCTGGGATGAGGAGCTCACGGCCCGGTTCAGAGAATTTTGCTGATCAGGTAGTGCCGACAGCGCGCTGATAGCTGCCGAAGCCTCCCTCAGTTTCCAGTAACAAACAACTCCGCTTACGCCAAAAAACAGAGCAGTTGCTACCAATAATCCAATAATCCACAAATCCTCCACGTCTTCGACACTTAAGACGGTCAGACACATGGGCTGCCACTGACCCCACGAGTCCAGCACGTATCCAGCCGCGTGTGTGTCGGAGGGACAGACAGCTTCTCCTGGCACGGTCCGCTTCGTGGAAAAAATCTTATCCATTGAAGAAACAGCCCAATTTATTAATTCCATATTGGTTCGAGTGAGCGCTGAAGGGTCGCAGACGAGACGAAAAGCAAGCAGGGAGTAGGAAAAACTTAGGGAGGGAAGAGCAGAAAGATATGCGACCTGCCTTGCCGAGTGCTGGAAGAAGATAACCCACCCTGCTTGCCAATTTGCGTTCCAGCATCAATCGGTTTACAAATTCAGCCTTGTTACTTGGTATGACTACTGCTGTTATGATTCTGTTCAGTTTTCTGTAATAATCTGAAGAAGTGGTGATAAATTTATTATGCTCATTATGTGAACAGGTAAAGTTTTAAAGTGGTTTTTGATGTTAGTTTTCTCAAAACTGTAATTTTTGGAAATTTAAATTAAAAATGGTGTTAAATGTGTACTGAATGAGAAATACCTCATTTTGAAAAGTATAAAATTGTATTAACACTATTAAAGTACAGGTCTTAAGTATTTATGTCACGCAAATATTTCCATTGCATTACAGAGACAAATTAAAGAAATTTTTTTTTTTTTTTTCCATTTATAGATGGCCTCCCTTCACACCTTTTAGCCATCCTCTCACTCCAATATTTTTTTTTTTTTAAGAGAGAAAGAAAGAAAAGAGAAAGTAAGGCAACAAATCAACAATTATCAACCAAAAGAGCACAAGGCAAACACACCCAACCTCCGTCCACAATCCTGCAAAGCACATGACAGAACACAACAATGGAACATACATGCATAAAGACTAATAATATTCATGAGCTTGCAGTAGAATTCTATAAATACACATACCCATATCTACAACTATATATATACAGTAGTATACATACATATACTTTTATATTCATTTATATATATACCCATCTACATATCTACAGATATATATATACAGTAGTATACATACATATACTTTTATATTCATTTATATATATACCCATCTACATATCTACAGATATATATATACAGTAGTATACATACATATACTTTTATATTCATTTATATACCCATCTACATATCTATATATATATATATATATATACATCCCTGCATCCATTTGTGTGTGGTTGTGAGCATGCATAAGTGTATAAGGTTCCTCCAATAGAACATTTAGTAGCGACTGTGAAGCATCAGAGATCCGTCCCCCCAAAGCCCGAGGCAGACGAAGGAGCGATCAAAGCCCAAGACCCCAGGAAGGACCCCGAGCCCAGAGTCCCCAGGACTGCCCGAACAGGACGAGCCACTAGCCCACTCCCCAGATCCTACCAAGGGGAAGAACTGGACGAACCCCTACCAGCGACCACATACAATGACCCCCCGGTGTCGCCCGCGACAAATTCACAGGCCCCCGCCGGAGCCCGCCGCGCCGACGTAGCCCCAGGGCCGGTCACCGAGGCTCGGGCACCGGGGACGCCCACCCCTCGGGCCCAGACCCGACCGGACCAGAGGGCACGAGCCCCACCAGGCAGCCACCAGGCCGAGCCGACAAACGCCCAAGCGCCCAACCCCAGATAGTGAGGGCCCCAAGCACGCCCGCAGGCAAGGGAACACCTACCAGGGGGGGCCATGTGGCAGGAGCGCGACACTAAGTAGCCTCGGAAGTATCAGAGAGGGGGCAGTCCAAAACCCAGCCTGACACTTAAACATTCATACACAGATATACTCATTCAGACCCACCCTCATCCTCACCCTCAGTCACACAAGACAAACAATAACGACATGTTCCATTCATAATCCCGATGCACACTCTATACCCCCTAGGTCCAAGACATGTACCTGCTCTCTGCATGGGGCAGCCCACATCCAAACCCAGGAGGTAGGCCCATTCATTCTGGGGTGGAGAGTAGCAGATATCCAAGATCCGGCCCATCCCGCGCCCTGCCGACAGGACAGGACACTCGAGTCCCAGCAGCCCCAGGGGGAGCGCACTGCCAGCCCCGCCCACGGCGAATCCGCAGGCCCCGAACCTCCCCACACCCCAGCACAACCCCTGACAGCCCATCCCCAGAATGTCCGCCAGGCAACCAGGGGGGGTAAGAGAAAAATAAATAAATAATATATATATATAAATAAATACATAAATAAATAAAATCGAAATTAACAAATCAAGACCCCGACACACACACCCCCGTCCCCAAATGTACTGTTGGTGAGTGTTGTTCTAAAGTGTGATTAAAAGGGAAAGAGAAGGAGCAAAGGCTGGCATTATACCAGTTTCCCCTCCACTCCAACTCTAACCCAGGCCCTTATTGTCTAAATGCATAATGTTGAGTGAGCACAGGAATGGGGGCGAGAGTGATGTCATCCCGCCACCCATAACCATGTGCTCACTCCTTCCCTATATGTGATTTTTATGAAGATGTTTATGAATGAATGTCTAAAGTGTATATAAAATTGAGTCCCAGGTGCTCTGTACAACAGAGATGTAGAACCATTGCAGCACACCCGAGACTCAAATTCCCTACATGTATTAATTTAAGATGAAGAGGGCGGAGGTGCGTGGTGAGGGATGGGGAGAAAATATCTGCAGGAACAATGCTCCCACAGCGAGTCAGCTCCCCCGCTGACCCTGCGTACCCCCCCCCCAGTTCGCCAAGGTCCACCCAAGGAGCGAGGTAGTGGAAACACCTCTCCGACCGCCAGGCCATTGAGCCAAGACCAGAGAGGGACACGGCCCCGAGGGCCGCCAAAGCAGAACCAACAGCCCACACCCACCAGGGCCGCCACGACCCCTGCGAACCGCAGTCAGCCCACAAGGACGACACTACCAAGAGCGCCCGCCCAACCGCCGACAGAGCCAGGAAGCACTGAGAACAGGCCCCAACCAGGGCCCGCTCACCGGCCAAGCATAGTCCAAGACCATCATCAAGGACATCCACTTGGTCCCCACCCCAGAAGAAATACTACACCCACCCTTCATATTAATAGCTTTCAGAACATATAACACATTAGACACCCAGGCTGGGTTTGCCCGCCCCCTCCCATTGGCCACCAGTCACACCCCCAAACACCCAACCCCCCAGCACATGAACCCCCAACCCACCAGCGAGCCGAGGGCCCCCGGCCAGAGCCGGGCACCAGAGCGCCAGCCAGCCCATAACCCGGCGACCCGCCCGCCAGAGCCCAAGACCCCCCGATCCCCACCAGGTCCAAGCCCGGGGGTGACTCGCCCCCAGAGTCCCAAGCCCTCGGCACCCGCCCCGAAACCACCCCAGCACAGCCGGGTCACCGACCGGTGACCCATGACCGCCGCTACCGACCACCCGTGGGCCCGCATGCCGCCCCTAGCAGACATCCCCCAGAACCCCCCCGGTCCTCCCCAGGTCGAAGACAGGGTCCTCCCCGCCCAAGCAGCCCCAACCCCCCGGCGCCCCAAACCCCAACCCCCCCCACCAGCCCCAATGCCCTCACAAGGCCAGATCCCAGACCCCCCACCCTCACTACGTAACGGAGCCGATCAAAGAATGCCAAATAGATTGATCCGATGTGTCGGCAGATGCTGTTTCAAGACTAATATGATCTAACAGAAGATTTTTATACTGATTAATGCTAAGATTATTTTTATTTTTCCAATTTACGAGTATGGTTTTCTTTGCGATGCATAAGGCAGTGAAAAGCATATAGGATGTATTTTTTTCCAGTATAACATCTTCAAAGATACCCAATAAGCAAACAGATGGAGAGAGTGGGATATTAACTTTCAAACATTTAGACAAGTCTTCACATACCTGTACCCAGAACCTCTGAACGGGTGGACAGAACCAGAGTGCGTGAATATAATCATCAGGTATATTACTTATGCACTGTGAGCAGTTGTTAGATGTTGTAAAGCCCATCTTAAACATCCGCTGACCTGTATAATGTACTCTATAGAGAACCTTATATTGTATTAATTGTAAATTGGAGATTCTAGTCAATTTAAAAGTATTTGAACATACTTGAGACCAAATTTTTTGTTCGAAGTTGATTGATAAATCTGACTCCCATTTTTCAACAGGTAGTGCTATCGAGTCATCGATTCTAGATAATTTTTTGTATATTTTAGATAATAATTTAGGTGGTTGAAAATTAATAAACTCTAACACACATGTTGGTGTTTCCAACAATGTTTTTTTAAGCTTAAATTTCTTTTTTACAATTGACTTAATTTGTTGGTATTGTAGGAAATATTTATTATCAATGTCATATTGTATTATTAATTTATTAAATGGAATAAAGTCTATGCCCTCAAATATGTGTTCCAGACAATCAATTCCTTTCATTCTCCAACCTGGGAAATTTAACATATTATTTTCTTGTTGAATGTCAGGATTGTTCCAGAGAGGTGTATGTGTACATGGGAGAAGTGAAGACTTTGTCATTTTCAGATACTCCCACCATGCCATCAGAGATGAGCTAATATTGATGCTCTTAAAGCAGACATGTCTTTTTAAAACTGTACTGATAAATGGTAGATCTGAAATCCTAATATCATTACATAAAGTTTGTTCTATATCTATCCAAGTTTCATCTAGTGCATTCGGTTTTAACCACTTTGATATATATTTTAACCTGTTGGCTAAATAATAGTAATAAAAGTTTGGAAGTTCTAATCCTCCGGTATCTTTAGATTTCTGTAATGTTTTTAAACTAATACGTGGAGTTTTATTTTTCCAAAGGAATTTAGATATAGAGGAGTCTAGTGACTTAAACCATTCAGTTGAAGGTTTATTTGGAATCATTGTAAATAAATAATTTATTCTCGGCAGCACCATCATTTTTACTGAGGCAACTCTTCCCATAAGTGATATGGGTAGAGATCTCCATCTAGTAAGATCGTCTTCAATTTTCTTTAATAGTGGGATATGATTTAATTTTATTAAATCTTCCAATTTAGGAGAGATATTAACACCTAAATATTTAATGTTACCTGATTGTAGTTTTTCATTAAGAGAATTATTAAACACGCAATTTATTGGAAGAACTGTAGACTTTGTCCAGTTTATAGAATAATCAGAAACTTTTGAAAACGAGTTTATTAATTTGATAACATTAGATATTGAGTTTCCTGAGTTCTCAAGAAAAAGCAAAACATCGTCAGCATAAAGACTAATTTTATGTTCTATGTTTCTACCCTTTATGCCTTTAATATCAGCACTTTGCCTTATTGCTGCTGCTAAAGGTTCAATAAAAATAGCAAATAATGCTGGTGAAAGTGGGCAACCTTGCCTGGTTCCCCTCTGTAAACAGAAGCTTGAAGATAATTGATTATTTGTCCTGACGCACGCTGTTGGTGAACTATATAATATTTTTAACCAATTAATGAAGTAATTCCCAAATCCAAATTTATTTAAGGTAGCAAATAAGAAATTCCAATTTACTCTATCAAATGCTTTTTCTGCATCTAATGAAAAAATAGCTGTTTCAATATTTTTCAAATATGAATACTCTATTATATTATATAATCTGCGTGTATTTGAGTTTGAGTGTCTTCCTTTTATGAATCCGGTTTGGTCTGGATGTATAATAACAGGAGTTATCTTCTCTAGTCTTTTAGATAAGACTTTACAAATTATTTTAACATCAACATTAATAAGAGAGATTGGACGATAACTGGTAGGTAATACTGGGTCTTTGCCTGGTTTTAATAAGAGACTAATGTTGGCTGAATTCATATGTGTTGGTAGTCTACCATTTTCTTCGGACTCAAATAGCACTCTATAAAATATCGGTTCCAGTATATCCCAGAACTTTTTATAGAATTCTACTGGATATCCATCAGGACCTGGAGATTTCTTATTAGGCATGCTTTTAATTGCATCATGGAGCTCATCCGATGTTAATGGTGAGTCTAGTTTTGATGATTGACTAATATCTAGTTTAGGAAGTGTTACTTTCTCCAAGAATTCATTAATATCCTTATTAGATGGATTTATTTGTGGAGTGTAAAGATTTTTATAGAAATCTTTAAAAATATTGTTTACTTTTCCCTCATCATGAATTATATTTCCATCTTTATCTTTAATACCATAAATAGATGTTTTTTCTTTGTTTAATTTGAGTTGATTAGCTAAAAAGCTACCTGATTTATTACCGTACTCAAAATTATCTAATCTAAGTCTTTGTATCAAGAATTTATTTTTCTTATCAATATATTCATTTAGTTCTAATTTTAATTTGCGTAGCTTTTGCTGTGTTTCCTCTCCTTGTAGACCTTCTAATAGTTTAATGGATTTCTCTAATTCCTCAATACGTTTATTTTCTTTTTTCTTTTTATTTGTTGAATAGGATATTATTTTACCTCTCATGACTGTTTTCCCAGCCTCCCAAAGTGTACATGCTGAAGTTCCTGGCAAGTCATTAAATTCTAAATACGATGCCCATTCTTTTTTAAAATATAGCAAAAATTCTTCTTCTTGAAGTAGTGATGTATTTAATCTCCAACTTGTATTTTTTGTTGTTATTCTTTTATAATCTATATTTACAGTAACTGGTGCATGATCGCTGATAGCAATAGGGTGTATCTCAGTGTCTGAAATGTTTGCCATCAATGAATTGCTTACTATAAAATAATCTAAACGAGAATATGAGTGATGCACATGTGAAAAGAAAGAATATTCTTTGCTATCAGGGTGAAAAGAACGCCATGCATCGCAAAGTCCATAATCGTTCATATACTGTTCTATATTTACAGTAACTGGTGCATGATCGCTGATAGCAATAGGGTGTATCTCAGTGTCTGAAATGTTTGCCATCAATGAATTGCTTACTATAAAATAATCTAAACGAGAATATGAGTGATGCACATGTGAAAAGAAAGAATATTCTTTGCTATCAGGGTGAAAAGAACGCCATGCATCGCAAAGTCCATAATCGTTCATATACTGTTTAACTATATTTATAGATTGCCAACTGCGTTGAGTTCCCGCTGCATTCAGTCTGTCTATCTTGTCATCTAAACCAAAGTTGAGATCACCTCCCATCACCAGTGAGGAATCCATGTGATTTGATAGATTAGAAAAAAAATCATGAAAAAAAGCAGCGTCGTCTACATTCGGTCCATATATGCTAACAATACAATAATTTTGTCTAAATATAGATAACTTTAATATTATATATCTACCGTTCGGATCTATAAATTGATCTAATACTGTGAAGTCAACATTTTTATGTATTAAAATTGCCACCCCTCTTTGTCTTGAATTATAACAGGCTGAGAATACATTAGGAAACTCTGAAGATTTTAGCTCAACCACAGTTGAGGCCAATTTATGAATTTCTTGGAGTAATACAACATCTGCCTTTAATCTTTTAATCTTGTTAAAAATTCTATATTTTTTATCTTGGCTACCGGCTCCATTAATATTCCATGTGACAAATCTTAAAGTGCCCATACTTGTGTCTGTGAAAATATAGATAAACCACAACCATTATCACAGATATAGAAGATAATAAAACACCCAGGTAAACACATAATCCTTGATGTTTGACTATATATCATTAAGTAATATTCTAAGTGTTGTTTTTAACGATAAATCAGTGATGTGTACCTTTATCATGTATTTGTGTAAGCAGATACGAGTGTATATAAGTCCTTGTGCTTGTGTATTAACAAATGTTGAGTTAGAAAAATACAGACAAGAAAAGAAAGTGAAATCACACTGAACACTAGAAGATGACAGATAGAAGAAAAAATAAAAAAAGAACCCTCCTACCACATTAATTGCCATGCCACCGTGTACCACCAGTCTGTGTAACCCACCAATCGAGCTGTGCTGAATTTTTTTTTACATTTATTTGGTAAGTAATAATGATATCTAGCTAATAATATTAATTATTAATAGTAACTGAAAATCATTCTTACCTTAATGATGACTAATATAGCCATGGAGTAATCTCTGGGTCTCTGAACAGCTGACCATTGATGTACAGTTTGTCCACCGAGATTGCAGCTCTTCTACCTTCATTTAAATTTTGTTTCCTAATCGGGAACAGAACGCGCCTTCTGCTTAAAATCTCTGCCGGGAATTGATCATTCATGCTGAAACTGGTGTCACGTAGTTCCCTACCTCGGCTTTTTACCTGCATTTTTTGTTTATAGTGTTCAAATCTGGCTACAATCGGCCGCGGCCTAGTGTCCCCAGCTTTCTTACCTCCGAGGCGGTGAACTCTGTGAAAAGTGATGGAATTAACCACATCACTCGTCAACTTCAGCTGAGTCTGCATGAAGGCCCGAACCGAGGTTTCGACGTCTTCATCTGTTTTCTCTGAGATTCCAGAGAAGACCATGTTTTCCCGCATGCTCCGGGATTGAATCTCCAGTATAGATTCTTTAAATTTTCTATTATCACCGGATAGCTGTGATACCTCTTCGGTGAGCGTTTTAACCGTTCCCCTCAGCTGCTGGTTTTCACTAGCGAGCGATGCTACTTGTTGCTGGCTGAACTCCAAAGAAATTTTCAAGTCTTGGAATTCCTTGTGTAGCAATTCCACCAGTGCTAAACGAGCGTCCAAGCTAGTTAATTTCCCGTCAATCGACTCCAGGATCTCTTTAAAGCCCGAACTATCAGTAGACGGTGAAGAAGCGCTATCTAAACTACCGTGTCTGTGCCTTTTAGCATTCGGGGTGCTAGCAGCGGCACCGGAAGTAGCATTAGATTTTCCCATGACAACACTTTCGTAACACTCGTCTACAAACAATTCCAGACTTTGCAAAGTTTCTTCTTCCAGCTTGTTCGATGAGAAAAAATCAGTTAATAGTATTTAATAATACTAACGACTTTTAAACAATATTACATTTAATTATTTCGTTTTTTATTTATTTATTTTATACTACATTTAATTAAATCTCTCTAAATCATTTTATTTTAAATCATATAAATATTAACTTACCCAAGCTTTATCATACTCACGCACAGTTTTTTCCTCTAACTTCTCAGCAACAGCTCATTGCAGCTCCACACTGTCACACCTGCAGCAATCACCCCTTGAATACAGATGAGTCTTGAGCAAAGATTTAAAAGTCTCAACAGTCTGAGCGGTCTTTAAATTCTCAGGTAAACTGTTCCACAGCTTTGGAGCAGCAACCGCAAAAGCCCTATCACCTCTGGATTTTATTCTGGATCTGGGGACATCTAAGAGAAACTGGTTGGTAGAACGGAGTGCTCTTACTGGAGTGTAGATGCTAATAAGATCACATAAAAAGGAAAAAAATACTTCTTTCTAAATTTGATACACAATTATATTTGTCCATGAATGAATCCAATCAGCTACTTGGACTACAAGTGTGTTTTAAAGTAATAAAAATCTGAAAGTTATGCACCATAATGCCGGGTACCGACCAAACGCGTCAAAACACTCCTGCCATCCCCAAATGGCCGCTTGTCACTGTTCACACTGAAGCCACTGAAGACGCGTCTGATGACGCGCACTGGGAGGAGGCAGAGGAGGGGGTCTGGCTCCTTTTAAGGTCGGGTTGTTCGTTTCATGCACACCGGGCAGATAAAATCAGCTGCACAAGAGCCTCGTTACTACTTGAGTGGGTATTCTATGAGCCGAACTGCAGCTCCAAAAGCCTTTGTTGAGATTAAAACGTTTTTATGTTTGGGGTGATCGTACGCTCGAGCGGACAGCGGCAACTGTAAAAATGCAAAGTTTCCTACCGGAGGCTGGTTTCTTCATGGAGGCTCGATGGGGTAAGTTTAAAAAGTCCTGTTGTCGTTGCGTCATCACATAGCAGAGTCTCTCCCGATTGGTTGCTGCGACGCGTCGAGCAGCGTCGAGCAGCCAAAGGTCAACTAGGCAAAGAAAGTTAATTCTCAATAGTCCAGGTATCAAATCCGCTCATTCTCAATCAGTTCATCTGGACAGTTTCTTTTTAGCAGAAACGTTTCACCCTCACTCCAGAGGGCTTCCTCAGTCAGAGTAGTCCAAAGCACACTGAAGTTAACCCACCAAGTAAGCAACTTATGTGGACCAACCAGTTTGCTGTAGCCAAGATGGTCAACTAGGGAAACTTTGGCGGCTTGACGCTGCTCGACGCTTCGGCTACGTCGCGTGTGCGGAAATGAACTGCTGCGCGCCGCCGCGCCGCTTCAAACACTCAAAACGCGCCGCTTCACGATTCAACGCGCCTCGACGCGTCTCCACATAGACTTTCAATGTAAACCAGCCGCTTCCGCTTCCGGCATAACTCATGTTCCCTGAAGGAAAGGAACGAGGTGCAACATATGCTATGGTAATTATGCCCCCGCGCGATTACCTGAAGGAATACATTCACGCCTTTACGGCAGGGGCGTCAGCGTCGCGCCAGAGGCCCCGCCCTCTGGATACTTAAGCCGCGGACGCCCATTCATCATTCTCCAAAATGCACTTCACCGAGCTTTCAGCATTGAAAGGGCCAGATATGTTGCACCTCATTCCCTTCCTTCAGGGAACATGAGTTATGATGTATAACTTTCAGTTCCCTTTCAGTCATGTCTCTCGGTGTAACATATGCTATGGGAACGTAATTCTTTCACGCCCTTGAAATGCTCAGAAAAATGCATGTGAGAGCATCTGTCTTAAAACGACAGGCACTTCCCAGCTGCTTTTTACAAGGTATGTAGAGAGCATAGCCTGAGAAGAAAAAAATGCAAAATGTAGAAACATCAGCTTGATGTTGCCACTGGGCATATAGATAAAAACACCAGCTAGAGACATCATAAGCGTGCTCCACTAGTGCGATTACTCATCATCTCCTTTTTTCTCTGGAAAACCTGAGAAACAGGAGGAAAAGAGCAAGAGACCCGCTAGTAATTGGGTGGCAATCTGGAGGTAGAAAACCCAGGTGAAATATATTTCTATCAGTATTACATTACACCCACTATGCTCCGTTATTTGTATTCACTTAATTCTGCCTTATAATGTGAAATGTGACACTAGGCAGAACGTTTTTCTCTCGGGCTTTATTTCCAATAGGGAAGAGTTTTTCAGTTACACGCCTGCACATGCAACACACCCAACATTTGATGATTGACATACAGAGCTGATAGCTTGTTGGCTGAGAGGCGGATCACTCACAGAGTAGAAAAGTTCTAGGGCGGTTCCAAGGCGGTTCGGTTCCAGGATTGGTCCCACGAGGCGATGACGTCATCTAGAGGTATAAAACCGTGGTCCGCCTTCGAAGATGTGTGTGTGGACTTGTGCTCGGTGAGAGGTCTGTTGGTCGCTGTAAGGTTTATTCTTATAATGTACAATAAACCTGCCTAAAACTTGCACATTCGTTTCAGAGCTTCCCTTCAACTTTTGAACCGCAACAATTTGGTGATCCCGACGTTGAGAAGTGTGAGGTTTGGCCTGAAACGGAAGCCGATTGAGGGCTTCCCCCACGAGTGGCGGAGCAAGCTGCAGCCAAGTGGCGCCTCTTCATTCAGGTGAGCAGATCTTCCGTTTATAACTAAATGTCTGCTATTGAAAACGCTAAATTTACCTTGGCTGTATGTCTGTTCTGTCTACGGGTGGGCAAAAATTATACCGTAGTGTAGCTACGGTTTTTTGGGTTAGCGTTAACAGTTAAATAACGTGAACCACTGTTGGTATTTCATTTGAATGTGCATTTTTTTTGCTGTTTTCGTACATATAAGTAAAGTATAAAGCACATAGTCCACACACACAAAGGGTGAGTGTATGAGTGCCTAAGTTTGCGTTTTTTCCCCATCTATGAGCTCCAGCCTGTTGGCTGGGAGACATTTTTTTT
>JBBPBX010033119.1:0-33451 GCA_038048925.1 Garcialebias charrua | reverse complement strand
GTGGAAAAGTAGCTGTTTTATGGACGGCGGTTTTACGACGTAAACGCAATAGAGAATACGGAGGAGTGGACGGAGGAAAGGCTTCACCAGCATCCCAGTAGGAAATTAACTCTTTTTTTCCTCATTATGGCTCCCAAATGTATGTGTTTTTTGATAATTATGTAGGGTACTGTGTTAGGATAGGCTAAGTGCTTGGTAAAATACAGTACTGTACGTATATGGTGCAGTATGTACGTATGTTCCGACTTACGTCGAAATTCGGTTTACGACGCAGCGTAGGAACGGATCTCTGTCGTAAGTCGAGGACTACCTGTATAGAGACACTAACGAGGGGATAAACACAAACACCTGGGGAAGGACAAGTGGCAGAGGCAAGAGCTGATCACATGACACAAGGATCATAGAACACACACAGATCCTCTCAGAAACTACCAAATGCAGTCAATTATAACTTAATGAGAAGTGAACAGGCCCAGACCTTAACATAAGAAGTTAGACCTTTAAACAACTCATTATTATTACAATAATTTAACACATAAAATTAATTTTTAAAGATTTTGGTGGATATGTACATCTTTGAGCTTGTATATAAAAATCAGACCAGGTCTAGATTTGTGGAAAACCAAGATGAAACCAAACTTGTGCACCGAAGGTTTGCTTTTAAAAAAACGGTGTACAGTATTTGTGTTGTACAATCATTCCACCCTGAAAAACAATTACATTTGCAGGATTCGAGATAGTGCTTGCAAACCTATACAGTAGTTCTGTCTGCCAAGCATGGCGGTGGAAGCGTCATGCTGTGGGGGGTTGTTTTGCTGCTCGTGGTACTGGTTGCGCAGTTGTTCCACAAATAATTTTTCAGAAACAATAATTAAACGCTCAACATTCCTGACATGAATTCATGTAAACCTCTCAGCTGTACGTTAATAAAGACTGGACTTCCTGGTCTACATGTGGTCTGAATCTAATTATAGACCTTCAGGACTACAGAATGTCTCCAACTAGACTCAGGTGAATTCATACCTGTCTGGCCTCACAGAAGAACGTTATCAAAGGTAAACTTCATGACTTTTTCTTCCCCCAGGTTGCTTTGCATTTTGGTGTTTCCCCTGCTTTGCCGGTAAAACCATACCATACCATTTTATTTATATAGCACTTAAAACAGCAACAAGGCCAACCAAAGTGCTGTACAAACAAACAAACAACAGGCAACACACACAATGAAGTACAAAAAATAGACATAAAAACTTTACAGATTAAGCGGCAAAGGAGGCCGGAGAATGTCTGTGTTCGCCTTTACTGGACGCTTTTGGACTCATCCCCACCATGACCACAGCCCTCAGGGAATCCATACGCAAGCAGTGCGGCATTGAGGTACACAAACTGAACCAGCGTTTCAATCTTTGGTCTCCATGAGTGAATAAATTATGCCATCTCTGTGTCAATGCTAAGAAAACCTGCTGAAACGTCAACAATGCCTTCAAGGGCTCTTCCAGTCAGTCTCACGCATGGTGTTTACATTCCAACCTACATGAAGCCGGCTCATTAAAGAGTGCCACGGTTTGCAGTGTTCTTCGGTTCAAGATGAATTGGTTGGGTTGATGGAGGTAGCCAAAAAGCCACTGAACGCTCATGCAGGTAGATATTTTTTTAGCTAATCGTAGCGAACCATGAACTACCGTACACTCAGTGGTTCCCAACCCTAGTCCGTGAGGAACACCATCCCTGCTCCAACACACCTGATTAAGTGAATTACTTCCACATGCTCTGCAGAAGCCTAATAATCACCCGCTCATTCAAATCAGATGTGTCAAAGCAGGGAAACAACTAAAAACATGCAGGATGGTGTTCCTCAAGAAACACGGTTTGGAACCTATGATTTACAGGATCTTTAACAGCTTCTTTACATTAACGTTGCACATTGGGTCAGGCATTTGAAAGTGAGGGTTTAAACTAAATAGCTCTCTGAACAATTTCAATTAGGAGAAATGAAGATTTTAATGGAAGGCCTTTTCTACACTACTCTAGATTTTTTTTTTAAACCAGAGATTTTCTGCTACGTTTTCACTTCCCATAAAGATTTTTGAGTTTTTGGTGTCCGTGTGGACAGAAAACATGAAACTTTCCAGAAACAAAGATGTATACCGTATTTTCCGGTGTATAAGTCGCACCTTTTTGCCTAATTTGCATGCCCTGCGACTTATAGGGCGAAGCGACATATTTATGGATTTTTCCAATTTATTGGACATAATTGGACAATGCGACTTATAGGCCAGAAAATACGGTAGTAGCCTATTCAGTCGACATCTGTCTCACTTTATCATGATGTTGTCACTATTAAACTCTGATTGTGTGCTGAAATGATTAACCCCCCATCTTCTCTTGGGTCACAGTGACACACGAAGCCCAAGTTAGAGATATAGACCTTATCTACTTCAGCTATTAAAACAGGACTGACAGAATCTCTTAGGCTGTTTAGTTTGTATACAGTAAATAAATAAAAATAATGTCACAATGATGCCGCCATGTTGTTTACGCTGTAATGCATTCTGGGAAAATGACTTTGGTTACTCCAGTGGGGTTAGGGTTGCCATGACCTCTACTGGAGTCTATGCAGTGGTGTAGTCTACGTGATACTCGGGTATATGGAGTATACCCACTAGAAAAACTTAAGAATTTCAGTATACCCACTTAAAAGTGCCCAATGGTACATGACATACCATTAGGTACATGTCATTGATACGTTAAACGACAGTTAAACACTTCTGTAACAATCTATTGGTGTGCAGTGCTTTTCTTTGATACTGTTTTATAAATTATATAACATGTTTTTAATACAAAGCCAGCTGTTGTACAAAGTTTGTTGTTCATTTATTCAAATATAAGCATCAGAGAAATTTGGAACTGTTCAATATGCTTAAAATCAAAATAAATTGACGGTTACACTTTACTAACAGTGTACTTTGGTTTCTAAGCACAGTATGCCCACTACAAAAATGTAGACTACACCACTGAGTCTATGTACAGCAAAACTTCATTCCACCCGACAACAGAGCAATAGACAACAACGCTTAGCACACAACTGCACACGCATGACAACAGACCTGTCCTGCCTCGTAGATGGATAGCAGAGGTTTGTTGGACGTGCCTCAACTTTAGCTGTTTAGCGTTTGTGTTAGCTCCAGAGCTAACATACTAAACATCACAAATGATCATTTCGACCCATATGCATAACAAAATAAGGACAAAATGTAACTTTATTGTCATCAATTATAACCTTTTAGGTTTTTTTTGTCTCCACTGGAACTTATGTACTTCATTGCCCCAGGATGCATTGTGCCAGTAAAACACTGGCAACATATCTACATGAAAAATATAATATATAATATAATATATATTATAATCTACATAAAAATAAAATAAATTACTAATTAAAATGAATTAGTAGAAGAAATAACAGTAAGAAAATAACATATTACGGTTCATATGTGCAAATAAAACTGAGGATTATTTTAATCCAAGTGCAGCATGAAGAAAAAATATATTTTCCGGTGGCTTACAAAATGATGTTCTGTCACATAGTTGTCAACAATCAGGTGAGGTAACTTATAAGTTAAAGTAACAAAAAAACTAGGTAAATGTGGCAAAATGATAGCTAAAGGTAGCAAGTCTTGCTTAAAGTAACAGGTAACAAAAGATGGGCTAAAATGTAAATGTAAAAAGGCAAGCTAAAAATAGCAAAATGCTAGTTAAGATTGTTTAAATGCTAGCCAAAAGCTAAATCAAAGGATTAGCTAAAAGCTAAATGTAACAAGCAATTAGCTAAAAACTAAATATCATAAAAAGCTAACTAAGGTAAATGCAAAATGCTATCTAAAAATAGCAAAACAGTAGCTTGAAGCTAAAAAATGGTAAATGGCTAGCTAAAAGCTGCAAAAAGCTAGCTAAAAGCTAAATGTAACAAGCAATTGGCTAAAAACTAAATATCATAAAAGCTAACTAAGTAAATGCAAAATGCTATCTAAAAAGAGCAAAACAAAAATGGTAAATGGCTAGCTAAAAGCTGCAAAAAGCTAGCTAAAAGCTAAATGTAACAAGCAATTGGCTAAAAACTAAATATCATAAAAAGCTAACTCTAGGTAAATGCTGCAAAATGCTATCTAAAAAGAGCAAAACAGTAGCTTGAAGGTAAAAATGGTAACTAGCTAGCTAAAAGCAGCAAAAAGCTAGCTAAAAGCTAAATGTAAAAAGCAATTGGCTAAAAACTAAATATCGTAAAAAGCTAACTAAGGTAAATGCAAAATGCTATCTAAAAAGAGCAAAACAGTAGCTTGAAGCTAAAAATGGTAAAAGCTTAGCTAAAAGCAGCAAAAAGCTAGCTAAAAGCAGCAACATATTTGCTAAAAGGAGCAACAAACTTGCCTAAAGCACGTAAATTATCTTCGCTTAAATGGTGCCACGTGTAAGAATTTGAGAACAGAGGAACTTCTGTAGTCCTGACATCAACCCCATTGAACACGTCAGCCGTTTGTTCCAGCACGAGCAAAACAACCTGAATGTCTTAATTCTGACAAAAGCCGGTTGCAGACTGTGATGCCATATGTGTGACTACTAGGCTGGTGAGCAGATTGAGGGGGAGGTACCAGGCTGTTGTGGCTGTATATGGTTCTTCCGCATGTTACTGCTTGTTAAATGAATACTGTAAACTGTTATATTGCCAACGTGTTTTGTTTCTTCAGACTTCCACGATCCAATCCAATAGACACCAAACTAGAGTCAATAACAGAATAAGCTGAATAAGCATCATTAGATTTATTGTCAAGAATCAACGTTACAACATAAAACAACCAACTAAACAAAAATGTCCTGTTTGTGCTAAGAATATTTTACAAACCATGTAAAATATTAGATTCACTATGTTTTAGTGGTTAGTGTAACAGGGTTGTTACTGTTTATTGAATTTAATCAAAATGCACCTTTTTAAAAAATCTTTTACTTGTTTTGCATAAAGGTGTATCTAGTTATTTATCTATCTTACATGTAATCAAGGTTCCTTCTGTTTGTGTAGTGACAGTGCCCAAAGTGGCAGGTGGGGGTAGATTCAGGTACACGACGCCAGCAGCTCCTCCCTCTTGATTTTCTCAGAGATGAGGCAGGAGCTACATGTCAGACCACCACCACCCTCGTGTTTTATTCTTGCGGCTTGAAGACCTTTCTTTTTAACCGAGCATACTCTGCCTCCTCATGATTCTATCTTTGATCTTAGTTGATACTGTTATTGATTTTACTTGTTTTATTACTTGTTTTATTGACATTTGACTCTGTTGCACTTTGTAGCACTTTGAGATTTTCATTAATGAAAAGTGCGTTATAAATTAAATTCATTATTATTATTATTATTCTGTAACAGGTGAAGCTCATGGTAATAAACGGAGTGGAGCTGAGAAGAGTTCCTGAGGGAGTGATTCGTCTGTTCGCTGGTGTCGAACCAAATCTAGGGGCTACATTAGCACTGTGGCCTCGCACCAAGAAGATCTTGGGTTCAAGCTCTGGTTTGGGTCTGAACTCTTTCTGTTCTCCTTGTGTTTTTTCTCCAGGTATTCCACCCAAGTCCAAAAAACATGGCGGTTCAGAGACTACCTTCAGGCCCAGGCCTCCTTTAAAACAGAAACCTGTGATCTCAATGGGATCAATCCGATGAAGGTCAAACAACAATCAAGAAAGTTCATACTCAATAATCCAGGTATCAAATCTGATAAGTCTCAATCTGGTCATCTGGACCAGATTTGATGACCAGATTGAGACTTATCAGATCAAACAACAATCGTTATTCATGTTAAATGATGTCAAAACGCATTTCTGGTTATGCTGCTGGTTCAAAATTTAGCACGGGTTGGAAAAAAGCTTCTTTTTTTAAAACCTTTGCGTAGTTCCACCCAGTGAATCTCAGCCCAAAATATGCATAACGAACAGGCAAGAAGTTAAACATTACAACTAAATGAAAAACAAAGAATTTACCAGCTTGGATAAGGGGTGTAAAGATAAAACAGCACAAATTGGAGCCTAATTTAAGCACAGAGAGCCGTGATAAGACTGACACGGACCCTGAACTGCTGAAAACAAACCATAAACCAGCAAATACCCTAATCCTGCAGGTAAAAATTGAACAACCTTGAGCTCAACTTGCAATAATTTCCAAAAAGCTGCATATTTTCTGTTGGTCTAGATGAGGCAGTGTCCCTTTTTGTGTCAACTTCTTGAAAACGTGTCTTAACAGTAAAAAAAAAAAGAAAAAAGTGGGACCAGGAGTGGTCGGTACCAACCGTGTGAACGAGTTGCATGAAGCGCAAAACAAAAATTAAACCATCCGTAAAGAGATGCGGAACAATTAAAGGAAGGAAAAGGTTCTGGACCAGCCTCGGTCTCCGGGGCTTTGCTCACATGTCTGGGCATGTGGTGAACGCTGAATAATAAAAATTTTAAAAAAAGAAAGAAAAGGTGTGATGAACTCATGGAGGTGAGGTCTCATGAGAAAGTTGAGGATGATTGTTTTTATTTTTCAGTCTTTCCTAATTTATGTAACCAACGTGTTAATCATCAAAGGTTTGCTCAATGATTCAAAACTCAACGAACATACGTCTCACTTTGAGATGTGAATGTGTGCAAATGGTGGAAACATTTACCTCAGGATATGATAAAAGGACTGTTCTTCTATAGCCCCTAGTCAAGATACTCAAAGTGCATTACAACACAACCTGTGCCCTCATTTACCCATTCATACAGAACTCTACTACATCTCTTCAAAGGCTAATCAGAGCTTTTAGATCACATTCATACACCGATGGGACACACATCGGAGGCGATGAGGGTTCAGTGTCTTGCCCAGGGACACTTCAACATGTGACTGCTGGTGGAACTGAACCCCCAACTCTCCCATTGGAGGACGACTGCACTTACCACTCAGCCACAGTTGCACAAAGTTTTTATTATGAAGTGTTCATGTGTTTTACTTTTAAAACATTTCCAGAAGCAAGAGTTGGAACAAGACTTGACCCAACTCCGTATTAATCGATGCAAGACCAGGCCTCTCTTGTAAATGAGTCCTCGAGGCTCAATGGGATTAACCTGCCTAAATAAAGGTTGAATGAAAAAAGACGTTGGTGACAAATTAAAGCAACTCTGAGTCAAAGTTGTAACCAGGTGTCCAGATGACCCGACTGAGAATTATTGGATTTGGTACCTGAATGATTAAATCAAAAAGGCGTTCAATACAAGATCAACTGGACTTTATTTGCTGCAAAAGACGTTTCGATCCCTATCTAGGGGGCTTTTTCAATTCACTGAAAACAAACTGTGAGCGTGTGGAGTTATAACAGTCTAAAGAATCACGCACCATCATATGTAAATTGCAAGCTGAGGTAACACATACATGTAAATTGACAGATCACACCTTAACAGTAGGGGGTTCCCTTGAGGTCTCTGACAGAAGACACACAACTGTATGTAGATTGACAAAAAACACCTCACAAACCAACAACAGAGGTTTCTCAAAAACTTTGTTAGTCTAATTCACAGACAAGACACCTCTGCTCCCATCCGGTGTAAAACGTCTGGGAATCAGCCCCAAAACTGAGTTATAAGTCTTGGAAAGTTGAAATCTCAGACCTCCTCCTCTGTTAAGAGAAGGTTTTTCTCTCTTAACATAAACAGCTTCCTTCACACCCCTCTCAAACCATCTGTGCTCTCTGTCCAAAATTTGCACATTTTGGTCATCAAAAGAGTGACCCTTGTCCGTGAGGTGGAGGTGAACAGCTGAGTTTTGTCCAGAGGAGGTTGCTCTCCTGTGTTGGGACATTCTTCTGTGGATGGGCTGCTTAGTTTCTCCAATGTAGCGGTCTGGGCAGTCCTCGCTGCACTGGACTGCGTACACCACACCACTCTGTTTGTGTGTGGGGGTTCTGTCCTTAGGGTGGACCAGCCTCTGTCTGAGAGTCCTGCTGGGTTTGAAGTGTACTGGGATGTTGTGTTTGTTGAAAATCCTTCTGAAATTCTCTGAGACTCCAGCAACATAAGGAATGACAATGTTTTTTCGTCTGTTAGTCTTTTTCTGTTCATTATTGTGTTTAGCAGATTTCCTTGCTGACTTGACAAAAGCCCAGTTGGGATATCCACATGTTTGCAGAGATTTGTTGATGTGTTTCTGTTCCTTTTTCTTCCCTTCTGTCCTTGTGGGGATGTGTTCTGCCCGATGCTGTAAGGTTCTGATGACAGAAAGTTTGTGCTCCAGTGGATGGTGAGAGTCAAACAGGAGATATTGGTCTGTGTGGGTTGGTTTTCTGTAAACTTCAATGTTGAGACTGCCCTCTCCCTCCATATGCACCAAACAGTCCAAAAAAGGCAGCTTATTGTCGTTAGCATCCTCTCTGGTGAACTTGATGTTGTTATCAACCGAGTTAATGTGTCTGGTGAACGCTTCCACCTCCCTGGCTTGGATTTTGACCCAGGTATCATCCACATATCGGAACCAATGGCTTGGAATTGTCCCCTCATATGAGTTTAGGGCTCTCTGTTCTACTTCCTCCATGTAAAGGTTGGCAACAATGGGTGACACTGGAGATCCCATGGCACAGTCGTGCTTCTGTCTGTAAAATCTGTCATTGAACTTGAAATAAGTTTAATCAGAAGGAAGCTGTTTATGTTAAGAGAGAAAAACCTTCTCTTAACAGAGGGGGAGGTCTGAGATTTCAACTTTCCAAGACTTACAACTCAGTTTTGGGGTTGATTCCCAGACGTTTTACATCGGATGAGAGCAGTGTGAATCAGACTAACAAAGCTTTTTGAGAAACCTCTGTTGTTGTTTTGTGAGGTGTTTTTTGTCAATCTACATACAGTTGTGTGTCCTCTGTCCGAGACCTCAAAGGAACCCCCTACTTTTAAGGTGTGATCTGTCAATTTACATGTATGTGTTACCTCAGCCTGCAATTTACATATGATGGTGTGTGATTCTTTAGACTGTTATAACTCCACACGCTCACAGTTTGTTTTCAGTGAATTGAAAAAGCCCCCTAGATAGGGGTCGAAACGTCTTTTGCAACAAATAAAGTCCAGTTGATCTTGTATTGAACGCCTTTTTGATTTTATCATGTCCTGGATGACTGAGAATCTTCACCAGCATACCTGAATGATTGAGCATGAACTTTGTTGCTTATAGCCAGATATTTTCCCTAAATCTTGAAGCAAAGCAACTCAGGAATGCTAGTAAGAAGATCTGATATATACAAAAGCATGTCATCTGCATATAAAGAAACTTTGTGCTCCTTGCCTAATCAAATTATCCTATTAATGAAGGAGTTTTGCTATAAAGCTACAGCTAGTGGTTCTATCGCTAACACAAATAGATACGTGAGAGCGGGCACCCCTGTCTCGTATCGCATTGGAATTCAAAGTAACTGGATATTTTGCAGTTAGTGTGGGGAAGTTTAAACCAGCCTCACCCGTGACATGAATTTGGGGTCGAATTTAAATAGCTTTATAGTTTTGAAGAGATAACCCCACTCCACACGGTCAAACACCTTCTCAGCGTTCAGTGAGAGAATGACTTCATCACAGGTGTGACGGGTGGACTGGGAGTGTACAACACACTCCCAGCAGCCACCTGACATTGAAGAAAGCCTGAATTATTATTATTTTTTAACAAACCCCGTCTGGTTAGGTGGGAAAATTGTGGGGACCGCCTGCTCAAGTCCAGATAGAGGGCGAAACGTCTCTACAAAAAATAAACTGTCCAGATAACCTGACTGAGCATTATTGGACCTGCTCAAGTCGTTTTGCCAGGATGTCAATATTTAAATATAATATTTAAAAGTGAGATATGTCGATTCTTAGGTAACAGTGAGATTAGCTGGACACATGGGCAGTGGTAATATCTGTGCAGCAAGTGACTCTTCAAACACAGACATTAGTAAATGTGAGAGTAGATGTGAAAATCACATATGGAGACATTGATGATTAAAAACTGAAAGTTATGCACCATAACTCATGTTCCCTGAAGGAAGGGAACGAGGTGCAACATACTTGCTATGGGAATTGCGCCCCAGCGCTATTACCTGAAGGAATACATTCACGCCTTTTATGGCAGGGGGCGTCACCCCGCGCCAGAGGTACCGCCCTTTAGGTACTTGGGCGACTGACGCCCCTCCAACTGTCTCCAAAATTGCACTTCACCGAGCTTTCAGCATTGAAAAGGGCCAGCTATGTTGCACCTCGTTCCCTTCCTTCAGGGAACATGGTGCATAACTTTCAGTTCCCTTTCAGTTCGGTCTCTCGGTGCAACATACTTGCTATGGGAACGTAATTCATTCACGCCCTTGAAATGCTCAGTAAAATGCCTGTTAGTGTGAACGTCTGCCCTTGACCAGAAGGCATCTCAAAGCTACTTTCTATTGTGTATTAGAAAGAACAGCCTGAGTGACATCACACGCAGTAACATCCAAACTGTAGTACTTTGCAAAAGTGTTTAAAGAGCTCCAGTTCGCAGCAGCACAAATGTCTGCAACTGACACGCCCTTGAACAATGACCAGGAAGTGGCCAAGCCCCTGGTTGAGTGAGCATGGACTCCAGGGGGCACTTGTTGACCTTTGCTACCGTATGCCCTTTTAATGGCCTCCGTCACCCAATGTGAGAGGCGCTGTCTTGATAGGGCCTTTCCTGTAGCAGGTGCGGCAAAGCAGATGAACAGTTGGTTTGTTTTCCTCCATTCGGCTGTTCTCTGCATGTAGGTGCGTAAAGCCCTCACTGGGCAGAGAGCCTGTAGCCTTTCCTGTTCCTGAGTGAGGACAGGATCAGGCGGAAAGGAGGAGAGATCAAAGTCTAGACTCCTATGGTTCAGAGTCAAGACCTTGGGAGTGTATGCGGGATTAGGCCTTAGTGTGACCTTTGACCCATCAGGGGCGAATCTGGTACACATTGGATGTACAGACAATGCATGGAGGTCACCCACGCGTTTCGCCGAGCAAAGAGCCAGGAGAAGAGCAGTTTTATAAGATAGAAGATCTATCTTAATCTCGCTCAGAGGCTCAAATGGCGGGTCGCAAAGAGCCCCCAAGACCAGGCCAAGATCCCAACCAGGGGTCAAGGTCCTGCTGGGTGGCTTGGTTCAAAGCACACCTTTCATATATCTCATTATGATTGGATGTGCTCCAGGAGTCCTGTGTCCCCAGCCCTCGTGACAGGCAGAGATAGCTGCAAGGAACACTTTAATCGTTGAATAAGAACGACCCTTTCCAGTAAATCCTGAAGAAAAGTTAGTAGTTGAGCCAGGTCGCAAGCATAACCCCTTCTTTACACTGCACGCGTTCCGGCTCCGTCCCGCTATGGTCCGACCTCCGCAGCAAATTCGTACCCTTTATAATCAATGAGAGAATTTACACTGGCTCCACACGGCGGCGGTGAGCTGCGGCGAGCGGACGGCACTCCGTCAAAATTAGAAATTTTTCTATTTCTGCCGGACACCGGAGCTGCTCCGCAGTCAACTTTTGAAGATTACGTCGCACCAACAGGAAAAGGAACGAGCACAACATCCGTATTTACAAAATAAAATCACCACGGGCGGACTAATCCTAGCTTTATACGGATTTATTTGTACAAAAATGCTGTCAAACTATCATTTATGACTATTCTATGACTAAACTATTATATTTATGACTATGACTACGCCTACAAACGCAATACAAGAAATAAATAAATAAAAAAGTATTTTATTCTGAAATGTAAACATCACTTCCTGTTGCTCAAACCATGTAGCTCATTTACGAGAGAAGATCAAGGCAGCAGTCTCTCTACAGTTGTTCTCCTTCTTCCACCGAATGAATTGTTTTGTTCTGACTTACTTATTTATCACTTGATTTATCGCGCTATCTCGCAATTCCCGCACACGTGTCTCGGAGCGGCGCATCCAGGCGGACCTGAGCGGAGCGGAGGCAGTGGAAACTGGACTCGTTCAGCTGCGACCTGCGGACCGGAGCGGGGCGGAGCCGCGTGTAGTGTAAAGCCGGGGTAAGAAATGATATTTCTTTCTGAGCACCAGGCTTCGAAGATACGCCACTTTTGTGCATATAGAAACTGTGTTGACCTGGCACGGGCATTTGGTATGGTTTTCACCACATTCTCAGGCAGGCCCGAAGCCATCAGCCTGTCCTTTTCAGCTAACAAGCTGAAATTAATTCTAGATCCTGGCCTAAGCAGATGGACTGCGACTTCCTGTGTGAGTCTTTGAGGGTCAACCAGGTTGGGGAGTGGGCCTCCACGTTGATGTGTTAACAGACTTCCCTGCTCGAGTCTCCTCGAAGACAGATGGAGTCCATTAATTTTATTAGATTGAGTCGGGACAGGAAAGCTACTGTTACCCTCCGAAATAGGATTTATTGGATTGAGGGGCTGCTGCTTCTGTAAACGAGCAGACCTCCTGATTCCAATTGTTGTCCCACCCAGTGGGATACTGTTTTGTGGGAACAAGTTTGATGCAGCTTTGTGAGGAAAGTCACATGCTGCTCTTCTACCGCTTGAGCGTTGTGTGTCCTTCATGAATAATAAAGGAGCAGCAGCAACGTGTGAACGTGGGGATGGTCCTTTGTGACCGGCAGATTCAAGATAATTTGTTGATAAGGAGCCCAGTTTCCTTTCAAAATCAGGAGGAAAATTCTGGTTCGACTCCGATCCTTTTACACACACAGTAACGTGATCACAGCCACTGCTTTGAGGGTGTGAAAATTATGTCTGCCTTAGGGCATCCGACGTGCTCTCCTGTGGTACGAACCTGTCAGTGACGTGCGGTCAGGGGCGGCAAGTGAGGCCACGCCTGCCCTGTCATCATGAAAATAAAAAAAAATTTAATTGAAAAAATAAATGTAATTATTGTCTTTATCCTTTGATTTGTACTATAAACTTATTTTACTAAAACCTAAACCAGTTTTAAGTTGATTTTCATTCAAAATCGCCAATTTTTCTTATTTAGTGTTCAAATGTACTGAGATGAGACGTGCAGACCTGCGCAGGAGAGGCACCGGCTGCTTCACTTCACTCACTCGGGTGACGTGCTGCAGGCAGCTGCTGTGTGAGCGATTTGGGAAGGCAGGAAAATTCCTGCCTCTTATGTCGCTATTAAAATGTCCAAATACTTTTGCTATATAAACTACATTTCTATAGTTTAGCTGGTGAATATAATGTCTCGTGTTTTTGTCTAAAACTGTATCTGTGCGCTGATTGATCTCATAAAACGGCTGTGAAGGTGTCAGGTTACATCCACACACACACACACAGGCAGGCGAGCCTCAGGAGGCGGGGCTACTGAGCTCAGGGTTCTGTTTCAGCCTCGCGCTGCAGGAGGGAAAGTAGCTGTGTTTCCATCCATTTTCATTTCGATTTTTGAGCTAATTTTTGAAATCTCGCAAATATGTAAATACAAATTAATGCGAAGCAGAAGTGTTTCCATCTGCTGGCTTGAAGCGCATCTACCAAGCCACGCACAGCGTCATTACGTCAGACGTCAGCGTCATTACGTCAGACGTCAGCACTGCGCATGTCTACAGTAAACAGGAAGTAGCAGTTGAAAACAGAACCTGGCCACACATCTCGTCAAAATGGAGAGAATATTTCAGGTACGTGTTGCTATCGGTCGAGTTGTATTTATTCTGTCATACAAACTAGTTTTAGCGATGTTACATGTTGTCCGGAGCGGAAACAGCTGATCAGTCACGTGACGTGAATGTTCGCTTCGGCAGCACGAGTCGGCAAATGTGTTTCCATCTGTCGCTGTGCGCATCTGCTCATTTTCGAACATCCCAAAAACCACCTCAAGCGAGCGTATAAACTTTTTGGCGAACTTGAGAAAGTAAATACGGATTTTGCCGTTTCCATTAAGCTTTTCTGCTGCGATACTTCAAAATGCGCACCTAGAAACCTTGATGGAAACACGGCTACTGACAGCGCAAACAGAGCAAAAAGAGTAACTTTTCACAATCTACAAATATCTAGAACATTAAACACTTAACTAAAAGTTTTAGTATTTTGTTAACAATTTAGTTTTGATCATTTTTAAACATCAGCACAGAGTTTACATTTTTAACATGATTTCCCAAAACATTCCACAATTCAACTCCCTGTATTGAAATAAACCGTCCCTTCAAACTAGTTCTATACCTTGGCTTTGCAAAAAATTCAGTTCCCTTTAGACTAGCAGCTTTCCCTTAACAAAATACATTTGAACATTTGAGGGTTCTACTAACAAAATATTATAGTCCACCAAATCATTAAACTTCAGTACTTTGAGTTGTTTAAATAATATATTATATTACATTAAGACTTTCTTGTAATAATTCTCACAGCTCTTTTCTGTAAAATAAAAATAGATTTTGTTATAGTTTAATTTAATTTATAAGTAAAAGTAAGACTAAAATAATTTTTTCTCCAAATTAAATGTGCTTTTTTGTGTGCTACAGTTTGTATGTGTAAAGATTGCTGATATGACATTTTAAACACAACCCGTTAACTGCTGCCAATCAAATGGTGAATAAACTACTCTGTAGGGTTCATGTATTATAAAAGAAGAAAATAATGCTATCCAAAGTATCCAAACCACTGAAGAAGCTATGGCAGACAGAAGCCAAAATGTGGAGAACATTTTTTGTCTGTTTTCTATTATACATATGGAAAAAATACTGCACAGTGCCTCACCAGCCATGAACCTCACCGCACGTCACTGGAACCTGTCATGTGTTCGTCTGGTTAGTGTATTAGCTGGCCCCTTGCTCATAATGGAGCGGGGGCTGGGACACGTGCCCTTTCCCACCTGTCTCCGCGAAAGGTGTAGGGTCTGTTCACAGATGCCTCTGGGTCTGTCTTCTGGAGAGAGGTCCTGAGGCACCCTGCTGGGGCTTATTGAGTAGGCTGGCGCCCCATGAGCCGTGAGGGAGGGGGATGTGGCTAGGGATGGGAACCGAGAACCGGTTCTGTTAGAGAACCGGTTATTAATAGTCCAATTCCATGGAATTGTAGGATGCTTGTCTTAACGATTCAGCTTATCGGTTCTGCAGACTCATGGTGGTGACGTATTTAAGCGCTGACATCACAGACATGCGCCGCGCCCGAGTGGTGGTGGCGTGGTGGTGTCTATATATGATATCTATGGTGTTCAAAATGGCGTCGCGGAGGAAGCGCTCAAGCGTTTGGCTTCATTTCACGAAAAAAGATGAGACCAGGGCTACTTGTAACGCATGCAACGCGTCCATTACGATAAAGGGAGGAAATACGTCGAACATGCAGAAGCATTTGGCCACTCAGCATGCGGTGACTTTGAAGAAATGTACCGTTTTTAACACGCTGCTTGGAGGAGAAGTGGAGAGAAAGCGTCCACCTCCGTTGTTACAGCAGGTAACGTCAAATTCTTTCACTTGTTACCTTTTAGCTATACTGCTTCCACTGTATTTTATAAATAATCTCCCTCTCCTGTAACATTTAGTTGACGAGGATTGCCGGAGTCTGGCTGGGTCTGAGTCTAGTAGTGTTAGCACGAGTGGTGCTGCTAGCACACCAACGTTAGCTTCTCCTTTCATGGAAGCAGGGAGAAATAAAATGAAATGACTGAGGCAAGAACAAACGAATGTCATTGATCTGTTACCAGATTTGTGGTGAAAGGTTTGCACCCTTTTACAACAGTGGAAGCACGTGAATTTCGGTAAGAAAATATTTAAATGATAAATATCAAATTGTAAGTTGTCAGTTTAACAAGTTCAGTTCTGTTTCTGTTTCTATTCCGACCTGTGGCCAGATACTTCCCATCCTCCAGAAGCTGGAAAAACATTACACCGTGCAGGCAGATGACTCTGCTTTCAGCAGGAGTATTAAAGAAAACATCTGGAATGATCTTTCCAAACGTTACAAAGTAAATTTGTTAAATAATGACTAGTAATAATTTACACCAAACTTAGTAAACTATCTTCCCTTTCCCTAAATTTTGTTTTCCTCCATTTTAAATTTCAGGATGACTGTATCCAAGCGTTCCTTGAAGAAGCGACTGTTATCGACCCCAGATTTAAATCCATGTTGATTGATGATGAGAATAACATCTGGGACAGGATCAGGGCAGCTGCTGTGGCAGAAAACACTCAGGCAGCCGCAGCAACAACAGCAGAGGTATTTGAATTACACACTAAATAAGTGTGAAAGCAGATATGTTAATTTTTCTGAACAAAAATTACTAGTTTGTTTTGATGAAGTTTTATTGTTTATTAGGAAATTCCTAATAAACAATAAAACTTCATCAAATAGGAATACTACATATATTTTTGGTTTTGGTGAAAGATCATTAAATTCTTTATGAACACAAATGGTTTACTATATTTTATTACCCAAATGAGAATTGATAACAGAATTGATAAGGAATTGAATCGATAAATGACATCGATAAAGGAATTGATATTGATAATTTCTTATCAATTCCCATCCCTAGATGTGGCCCCCCTTTATGACGGCTGACAGGCCAGAGAGGCCCGTACTGTTGACATTATTTGTGTTGGTGTGTTGTTGTTGTTGTTGTTTTTTTGATCGTCAATAAAACAGGGATGTGCTGTTTTATGAGTTTTATTCGTGCTTACGTGCAACGACATACATGATTTGATGTCACTCACAGCAGGGAGAACATGGTTTGTGCATGCAACAGAGTTATCAGCCATTTGTACTTTGCTACAAATAAAGTCTGAACAAGGTGCGAACACTCCCGTTACCGCGTGGGCGGGAGGTCGTCTAAAATGTAAACGTGGGCCTGGTTCATCAGGCACGTTTTTGACGAGTGTCCCGGCTCGCCGAGGAGGCCCTATGCCTGCTCGCTTGGCGTGGGACAAACCTATTTTTGCTCCATGCGTGCTCGGAGCGAGGTTGGCTCGGCGGGGGTCTCTGCCGAGGTTCCTCCTCGTATGCTGTCCGCTTCTGCGGTGGCGCACGCGTCGTCGAGCGGTGCCGCGGCTGTGCAGGTCTGCCTCCAGCAGGCTCTCTGGGGGGGGGGAAACTCCGACGAGGAATGCCCACCCTGAGGGCTTCAGCCTGCCTGCGCCTTTGGTCCAGCTTGGTTTGGATTCGCTCCAAAGTCTGGCCAAAAAGTCCCTCCGCTTCTATCGAGTGGTGGAGAAAAGGCACCTTTTGTCCCTCCGGTAAATCCGTCAACGTCATCCACAGGTGGCGGATCGCGATGACCACTTCCGCCATACCTCTGCCCTGAGCCACAGCAGCTGTCCCCATTATACGGAGAATGAAGTCTGTTGCTCTGCGGGCTTCGTCCAGTAATTCGGCAGCAGCTTGCTTATCCGAGGTTTCCTGCAGTTGTTGGAGTTTTTCTGCGAGGTAAGCCTGCATCATCGTGGATGCGTTCATGGCGCGCGCTACGAGTCATTGAGCTCTGTAGCACTTCTCGAGAAGCGACGCTGAGGCTCTGCAAGCTTTGCTAGGGAGAGTCGATTTTGTTCCTGATGACTTGGGAGCTAGGTGGGATGCCAGTGTGTCCTCAATCTGAGGCGCGTTGGCTATTCCCACCTGATCCATGCCTTCCACATCGAGGAATTGTGAGAGAGGAAGGAGCATGGGCGCTCGTGGCTGAGGCCAGGTGCGGGTTAGTTCCGTGAGGAAGTCTGGGAACACGGGCATCCTTTGCCTCGTTGCAGCCTGCTGTTTTGAATAAAAATAGTTCCCCGCCAGCCTCGTGACCTGTTGGCGAGGCGGGGGTTCCGGCCAGGGGATGTTCAGCGCGTCCGCTGCTCTGTGGCACAGGTCGAACAGGGCCGGGATGGAGAAGTCCGTTTCAGGGAGCGCAGGTATCGGGGTCCTGGGGAGGTCCTCTCCCGGATCCTCGATTTCGAGTTCTGGTTCCTCCGCTGAAAATTCGCCCGAGGCTGAGATGGAGATCTCGTCTTCATTCATCATGCCTCTGGTGTCGAACTCGACTGTTAGGTCCACCATGGGAGCAAGCGGGTCAGGGCTGTCGCCCCATTCGACGCGCGTGCTGTCGTGTAGAGCCATGTGTTTGAGCTCTGGGGTCGGAGTGAGGGTCTCCGTGGTGTCTGGGTCCTGTGGACCAGCTGAGCTTCCCATGGCCTTAGCCACGAGGTCCACCCGATGCCGCAGCACCGCATCCAGCATCTGGCTGCAGTGTGGGCAAGAGTCGGGCGCGTCCAGAGCTTGTCTTGCATGAAATATACCCAGGCAGACTGGACAGGCCTCATGGGTGTCCGTCGCTGCGAGGGCAAATCCACAGCCACTGGGACAGGCGCGCGAGGTTGGGCTCGCCGTCCCGTTGGTTTTCCTTTGAAGTTTTGTCTTTCGCTTTCCCTTCTCCGGAGGCATGTCCGAGATAAGGCGAGCGAGACCTTCCAGAATCCTTTTTCTTCGTTGTTCAAGTGTCTCCTCCGTCGTGTCGCTTTCGCTGGCTAGCCCGCTAGTATGTTAGCCGGGGTAGCGGTTGTGGCGTAGTTATAACACCGTTGAGCGAAGCAACCTGTAGAGAGAGGAGAGAAAAAAACTTTGAGGTTATAGAAATGTGCTGGACTAGCTTTCGCTAGTCCAGCCATACGCAGGGAAAAATTCTCTGTGCGCTCTGTGCAGGGAGCGAGCTCACCTCAAGTTGAGCGATGGAGCAGCAGAGAAGTCCCGCGAAGAGAGGTAGTTCAGGTTTTGCGAGGTGAAGTGCAAAAAGAGACAGTTGGAGGGGCGTCAGTCGCCTAAGTACCTAAAGGGCGGTACCTCTGGCGCGGGGTGACGCCCCCTGCCGTAAAAAGGCGTGAATGTATTCCTTCAGGTAATCGCGCGGGGGCGCAATTCCCATAGCAAGTATGTTGCACCAAGAGACCGAAATGAAAGGGAACTGATATTTAAAAAAATGCTTTTAAGAGTGAAGCTTTTTTAAATTGATTCCAAGTAGACGTCAGATACAGATAGTTGTTGTTCATAGGCTGTAGCTCATGAAGCAAATACAGGTAGTCCTTGGGTTACGACGGTCTCAAGTTACGACGTTTCGTGGTTACGACACATCTCCCATTAAAAAAAATTAAAGATTTTTGAAAATTTTATTTTGAAAAGCCGAGTTCTGGTTTTACTTCCGGTTTGACGGCAGAAACAGCGGCAGTTTGACGGGAGCAGTGGAAAAATACTGGGGGAGACCTTATTGTAGATGCTCTGGACCAGGTTCACGAGGCAGACCAGACTGGACCGAGGCAGAACCAGCGATGCAGTAGAAAAGTAAACGCACTGGACCAAGGTTGACGGCAGTTTTATGTCGGAATACGGCAGATGGACCAAGTTTTACGCCGTAAACAAATAGGATGGATGGAGGAAAACGGCTTCCACCAGCTTTCCAGTAGGAAATTAACTCTTTTTTCCCTTGATTATGGCTCCCAAATGTATATTTTTTGATAATTATGTAGGGTACTGTGTTAGGATAGGCTAAGTGCTTGGTAAAATACAGTACTGTACGTATGAGGTGCAGTTTGTACGTATGTTCCGACTTACGTTGAAATTCGGTTTACGACGCCGTAACGGAACTCCGTCGTAAGTCGGGGACTACCTGTACATGGAACCACTGCACCAGGGCCTGGTTTGGTCACACGACCACTGACCTTATACGTAGAAAACACTGTAACGGTTCTGTTTGTCATCTGACTAATTTAACTAGAACTAACAACCTTGTCAGTTTTTTCCCTTTCAAAACTTTATTTGAAAAAAAAATCGTTCTTTCAATGTGGTATTTATTACAAATGTTATGTAGTATTTTTTTTTTTTATCAGGTCAACATCTAACAACAAATGAACACCTGGGCACCTACCCCTAACAAACTAGAGAACGATGAAGAAAGAAGTGCTACAGTTAAAAAATTGGAAAACCACCGTCAAACCACAGTTTGAGCCCATTCAGTCCAAAAACTGTGGAGAAACTGATATTTCTTCACAGCTGAAATTTAGAAATGTACAGTATTTATGATCTACATACAGTCTCTCATCTTTAGCTTTGCTCCAGAGTTAATAGTTTACTGTAGAGTAAACGCTTCAGAGCTGTTACGTTACGCTGACATTCTCTGGCTCGGGTTCATTTACCCCCAGAAGCAGAAAAAAAAGAGGTAAAGGCTGCAGCTCGCTGATACGACGGCCGAGCTGCGTCTCGTTGCCGGTGTTCGAATCGTGGAGGCCCATGCTATTTAGCGACCTCGCTGCTTTCTCTCGCCGCCACTCACTCCCGTCTCTTGCTCTGTGGCTGCGTTTCAGCTTGGATCTTGCTTTCCTTTAGTTTGCACAAAGTTCAAAAGCAAGTTTTATTTTTTACTGCAAAGCCCGAAGTCTCGTTGCGAAACAATCAAACAAGATGTAAGAGAGAAAACTGGTAACGTGAACATGCACGGAAAATGAATTGACAGCCTGGTTTGGAAAAATAAACATAAAATGTGATGCTAATTAAAGAAGTACTGTTTTGTAATACCACACTGACTCAACAATCTCTGACTTAATGTGGTAGCTGGTAAGAAAAATTAAATAAATTCCTAGTCATACAACTTCCAAATGCACGAAGTGTTAAATTACTTCACATAATTGTTGGATTTTTGAGCCATTAATCTGTGAGTTGTTGTACCTTTAATCTACTTATTGGACTTTGAATCATTGAACCAGGGCATCTGTGTGAAATCTTGCTGTGGCACTGACGGCGGGCAGCTCGGGCCTGAACTCCTGGAACTGGACATCAACCCGTTGAGGTATGTACAATTTTTTTTAAAGATATATTTATTACTTTTTTTCCATTACATAACAACATAATACAAAACAAAAAGCTCAGCAGTGCAGTCCAAAGGAAACAAAAAGAAAAAGTAAGATAGGGTAAGGGAACATACATACTTCAATCACTATATAGTCTGGATCTAAACGTGTATAAATGCTTGAGACAGGATGGTAGACACGTGTCCCTCAGAATAATCCAAGAAGGATTCCATATACGTCCAAAAATGTCAATCTTAGAGTGAGCAAGGCATGTTAGAAAGTCAAGCGGGATACAGTATATTCCAAAATAAGTCTTTTCCACCCAGAAATGGTAGGGGAGAGGTATGTACATTTTACACTAAAACATGAATACAACTGTCCATACATTTACACAACATGTTATTTAGACATAGAATAGATGACTAACAACCGTATGTATCAGCAGCGAGTAGAAAGTAGCCTCAATCGTGTCACATCTGTTTGAACCAGACTGTATTTAAAAAAAACACAAGTTCAGAACGAAGAAGAAATATCTGCGTATGACTCAAAGTAAAACCTTTGCCTGACAGAAAAGTCCTGTGAGAAAAAACAACAACAACAACAACAATGTATGACCAGAGATTAAAGCAGAAAAAAAAACACTAGACTGAAAATTGTTCATTTGAGGGTTTATTCCTGCATACAGGTCATTTCTCTAAAGTTTTCATGTAAAGACAAGTATACTGTGTACATGACCTTAGTAAAAGTATGCAGTATACTGTGCAAATGACCATAATAAAAGTAGACATTATACTGTGTACATTTAGCAAAAGTACATATTGTGTACGTTACCTTAGTAAAATTACTCAGTATAGTGCATACATGGCCTTAGTAAAAGTATGCAGTATACTGTGTAAATGACCATAATAAAGGAGACATTATACTGTGTACATTTAGCAAAAGTACATATTGTGTACATGACCTTAGTAAAATTACTCAGTATAGTGCATACATGGCCTTAGTAAAAGTACGCAGTATACTGTGTAAATGACTATAATAAAAGTAGACATTATACTGTGTACATTTAGCAAAAGTACATATTGTGTACATGACCTTAGTAAAAATACTCAGTANGGAGAAAGAACTGGAAGTGCAGAAATGAAGATGCTGAGGTTCTCCTTAGGAGTGACAAGGATGGATAAGATCAGGAATGAGATCATCAGAGGTACAGCACATGTTGAACAACTGGGAGATAAAGTTAGGGAGGCCAGACTGAGATGGTTTGGACATGTCCAGAGGAGGGACAGTGGGTATATTGGTAGAAGGATGTTAGAAATGCAGCTGCCAGGAAAAAGACAAAGAGGAGATATATGGATGCAGTTAGAGAGGACATGAAGGTAGTTGGAGTGAGGACAGAGGATGCAGAGGACAGAGTGAGGTGGAGGAGGATGACTCGCTGTGGCGACCCCTGAAAAGGGAAAAGCCGAAAGAAGAAGAAGAAGAAGATAAAGCTGTTTTCAAGAGCATTTGTTCCGACAGATAAAGGCTAAAACGTCATGCAGTGTTTTAACGCTATGAAAGTTGAATCCTAACAAATGATCTGCAATAATCAGTGTTCATTTGCCCTCTTGTAGCCATAACTGTACTAAGATACCCTGATGCATGCTCAATAATGTACTAAGATACTGCTAAAGTTGGTCAACATTCCTTACTGCTGTTCAATGATATTTATTCAAATGCAGCAGGACATAAATGTGCTTTTTTTTATTGTGAAACAGTCACTTTGCTGCACACCTTAATGAAAAAAAAAACTTACACAGTAAACATAATGTGTTACAATTTGTTTTGTAGTTATTACTGACTAAAAGTAGCAGCACAATGATTTTCTTGGTGATGCATCACATCATTTATTGTTATCACAACCAATTGCAGATTTTGTCACACCAGGACTGAAACGTTGAGGATTAAAATTTTGTTTTATCAGCCCAACAAACTTTTCTTCCCCCTTGCAACTTAATGAATAAACTAATATCTGCTTGAACCTGGAAAAAAAACAGACCAGGATTTTTCTTTATAATAAATATATTAGTTTCCTATAATACATGGAACATGCAGCCTTGACCACTACTTTCTGACTCTTCCAGCTGATCAATGCATGCATTTTTAAAGGGGACCACACATGCAAAATTCACTTTTTAATGTTTTTTTTACTCAACTTTGGGTATTTACTTCATAAAAAAACAGTCCTAAGGCCAAAAAAATGCACCCAGTGGTTTATTTACTCTAAGTAGATTTATTTTACTGTGATAAGATAGGTTTCGTTTTGAAATCAATCGCGCTTGTGACGTCACAAGCGCCAGGACAACCCACCCCAACCTGAGTCCAGCCCCTCACCTAGCAACCCCTGGTTAGGCTCAACCCACTTCTGTATTAAACACATGACTGTTGTTTTTCATGATTTCATCTCATCTTTTGTTTATATGTTCTTAATTTCATGTGTACAGCACTTTGTTGCAGCTGTGGTTTTTTAAATGGCTTTATAAATAAAGTATAATTGTTATTTTTATGTTTTAGTTCAATTTTTAGTGTATTTGCGATCGCTCCCAACGCGCAGCCGGCAAAAATTAAACGAGCGGACCCCGGCGTAGGGACCGGCGGCAACGGGACCCTCTTCTGGCGCGATGGAGCGGAGCTTCAACTGTACAGCCTCGCTGCAGCCTCGCAGCAGCGAGGACCTTCTCCTTACGGATTAATTTACGGGAGACACTTGGTGAACTTTGTGTTGTCTTGACTGGAACAGCGATAACTCCCAAAATCGCCGCGTGCAACGAGCGGAGCTGGCGAACACCGGAAGAGGAACAAGCTAACATTAGCATCGGATTCGGGTGGTCTCATGCTAAAAGGAGCAGCAAATTGCGGCGCGCTCAGACGGGTTTCGGTAAGTTATCTTAAGCTAACACTAACAGTAAGTCAAATGAGTAAAAAAAAGAGCTAATTTTAAAACAACACATTACAGATACTGGCTGTTACAGAGGGCGTAAACAGATCGTTGAAGGGCGTGGACTTCAGAACTCAGTATCAGAAACCAGGTCGTTCAAAACGAAAGTTAAAAATGGCAGGATTAAAAAGGGTATAATTAATTATCTAAGAATTATTTTGTGTATTAAAATGAATTAATATTGTCAAGATAGCACACAGACATAATATAAAAATTTTAAAGACCTATATGTGGTCCCCTTTAAAGAAAGAAAACATACACTGGCAATGACTAAGAAGCCAATTTGTTCCTAAAATATAACAAGAAAACAGAAGAAAATGATAAGAATATGAATAACTGTCTGATTAAATAGATTGCTGTAAACTAAAAGATTTACAGTGGCCCAGGAAGCTTCATGCAGAGCAAGTGGAAACACATGCAAAATTAAATAAATAAATAAAACAAACAAATTCAGCAATCATCTTCAGCTATCTGACAGCACAAACATGGAACAGAAAAAGCCGCAAATACTGAAAACACAACATAACCATTTGTTTTGAGTATCTGGGTGTGCTTCCTGTGTTGTCGCAGTATGATATTTTCCCCAAAATAATAAAGATGTTTCAATAACAGAAGTTTTACACTATTTACTTTATTATCATGAAGCCTTCCTCAAACCCAAAAATGAAAAGTAGCACATTATACTTGAATTATGTAAATAGGTATACATTTTGTGTACTTTTTACTTAAGTAATTACAGTTTTGCAATCTATACGTTCTCATTTACGTACGTATGTTTTATTTAAAGTATTTTACTTAGTCACATTTCAAATTCCTTTCATTATTGTGTAAAAACATATGGACGTAAATATGTGAACTACAGTTTAGAAGGAGAAAACAATGCACACCATGAGCCTGCAGAAACGGTTCCTTAATATTATCCAGAATATTATCCAGCTAAAAGTGATGATGAAGGAGTAGATTCCCTGTTAAATCAAAGTAACTGTGTTCAGACTCGGTTCACTGGCCGGAGTGGAGTGAAACTCAGCAGACGTGCGCTTAAATCAGCTCGTCACCTACTGGTGGGCAGTTAAACTTCCACCTGCAGTCCTCCCCCTAAACTACATGTGTCGCTACAGAAAAATAATCCTGCTACATCATTGGAAATGCAGCAGAAGAAGAGTTTACAAGAAATACTATTTGTAAAGAACATTACTACATAGTTTCAACTTATTTAGGCACATGGGAGAATAAATTCACTGAGCTGAGATTGTAGCCAAAGTAATACTGTTGCTTTTAGGGGTACCAAAATATATGGTATAACATCCTGACTCATGCTCAATAATCTCAGACTGATGGTCTTCTGGATGAAAGACAAAACATTTAAACAAAACGAAACGTCCAGAGGACCTGTCTTCACTTTGTTGGATTTTCTACCTGGATTACTGAGCATGAATCAGGATGTTTTGAATCACTTTGACCATGACTGTCTGAAATGAGTCGGCGAGGGAGAGGGTGGACTCCAGAAACCACCTGAGCACCATCAAACTGGTTGACCCACTAGACGCTATTTATAAGACCAAGTTTGTTGTGGCTCCTCAGACTGATGAAGTCTTTTGGATTAAAGATGAAACGTTTCAACAAAAAGAAACCGTCCAGAGGACCTGACTTAACTTTGTTATATTGTATAACGGTGATATTCAATTCAATTCAGTTTAGTGCCAAATCAAACAAAGTTGTCTCAGGGCACTTTACAGGAACATTACTGTCTAGCCTTGCATCTGTCCCACATGTAGCTGCTGTTTTACATGTTGAACAGTAGTGAAGGACATCAACAGAAAACTGCAGAGACACAGCTGAAGACCATGGGTCTGCCTCCCTGTCAGACTGTGTGAAAAAGCATTAGCCCTCATCTCTTTCACCATTCATCCTCTTTAACCCATCGTCTCCTCATGCATCTTCCTGTCTGTTATCTGGATTTGTTTCCTCTTTCCCTCCATGTGTCAAAAATTGGTTTGGCTTGAGGGCTCAAGGACTATAATTTGGAGAAGACTTGGAAGCCAGTGAGAGAAACAAACACACAGTCCACGCACTCCACCCTGTCACTGCCACTAAGCCAAACCGTGGTCACTGCGGCTGGATTTCGTTTGCCTGGCACACGACACCCTGCTTACTTATCTCACTTTGACTGAGACGTGCAGGTCCTTTAGTATGTTGAAAAAAATGATCTGAAAAAGTGAACATTTAACATTAAGGTGCAACATACAAAAGTTCAAAAACATCAGGTGGACTAATGAGGCTGTTTCTGCTGCAGACAACATTATGGTGTAATACACTAGATGAGTGTTGCTCTGCAGCCACACACACATACACACACACACACACACACACACACACACACACGCACGCACGCACGCACACACACACACACACACACACACACTCCCTTTCTCTCTCACTGAAAACAAACAAACCAACATCCACCCATCCATCATTTTTACCCACTTCTTCCTTTTTGGGTCACTGGTGTCTAGGAATATGCGATATGGCCTAAAAATCATATCACAATATGTATTGTGAAGGGTGGCGATAACGATATATATCACAATATGTTTTTGGTATAAAACTTGCAATAGGAATGACAAAAAAAGCATAGGGTGTCCTTTTGCCAGAAGTTATTTTGAAAACTGCTATACCACAAAATAATCTCTTTTCAGAACATTTCACTACTAGGTCCAGAGAGTTTTAAAATAATCAACAACTCAAGCATTAGGCTTCTTTCTTGTAGTGCAAAACAGTGCAAAATATATCTTGTGTAGTTTTAGCCATGAGTTTTAAACTAAAGAATATGTTGTTAACTCATAACTGTTTCCAATATTGTCACTTAAGAAATGAACAGTAACAGAGCAGCATTTTAAATGGTAAATGGTAAATGGAGCTTATTTATATAGCGCTTTCCAGCCCCCTGTGAGGGACCCCAAAGCGCTTTACAATACCAACCATCCACCCATTCATACACCCATTCATACACCCATTCATACACCGGTAGCGGCGACTGCCATGCAAGGCGTCTTCCAGTCCTACCGGGAGCAACTCGGGGTTAAGTGTCTTGTCCAGGGACACAACGACACATGGTGTGAGGAACCGGGATTCGAACCTCCAACCTTCCGATCGGGGGACGACTGCCATTACCACTACACCACGGCCTGAAAACACTTCACCCTCCAACCCTCTAGAGGGCGTCTCCTTCAGCTATAAGGAGAGCTGACAAGGCAACCAGTTTCCTCTGTGGCTTTGACCAGAGGGTCTCGCAGTAAATCAGTGATGGCATAGTTACATTGAAAAAGTAACTTAGTTAAGTTACTGATTAGTCTTTGGGAAAGTAACTTAGTTAAGTTACTGATTACTTGATTTGGAAAGTAACTAAGTTAGATTACTAAGTTACTTTATTCGTTACTTTCAGCTGCTGCTGCCAAGAGCCCTCTGTCACAATACATAAAAAACGTAAATGTATTAATAAAATAATTACTAATAAAAATATTCAAAAACAAAATGGTCTTTCTTTACTTCATTAAACAAATAATATTTTTACAAAAAAGTATTTCTGTAAATACTTTTAAAAATAAATAATATAATAAAGACAGTCTTTCAACGTCAAAATCAGAGTTTTTTATTTTTATTTTAGGAAATTGTGTACACATGGTCTCTGTTACATCCAAACAAACATATGCTCTTGAATGCATCGTGTGAACTACCTGCATGCTGTGCGTTCTCCTGACACGAAATGGAGCTGTTGTAGATGAGCTTACCAGAAGATACAAGAACAAAGAATGTATTTGTATGTAAATAAGACCATTGACAGACCTATTGAGAAGATTGATAGCTGCCATCAACACTAGTTTGTACACAGCAGGAGGTGGGGGTGGGGGGGCTTTACCGAAGTCAAGCTTTTAGTTGTTTTGGTCGCGGGTGGGGGGGGACCTGCTGTCTCAGCTCTCGGAGAGGCTCCATTGTTTTACTGAACAAGTAAGTGATTCTCATTCTCCTCCTCTCTTCAGCTCCGTGTGCGCACAGTCCAGTCTGTTTCCTGACAGGCACACACACGCGCTGCATGGTGTGGTGTCAGGTTTCAAACAGCCCGCAGCTGACTGAATTTCCGCGTCTTTTTTTTTAATCACTCCCCGGCCGAGACGAGGAAATAAAAATAAAATTACAGTACTACAGAAAATGACAAAAAAGTAACGCACAATAATTTGGAGAAAGTAACTTTAATCAGATTACTGAATTTTGAAAAGCAACGCGTTAGATTACTAGTTACTGAAAAAAGTGGTCCGACAAGAGTAACGCGTTACTTTGTAACGCGTTAGTGACATCACTGAAAATCACACAACACAGCGTTCTGTTCACAGATCAGAGGGCAGGTTTCTCTAAAGCTGACCAACGCTTACTTTAATTTTTGACAAAAAAAATAAAAAAAACTTTCGACGGAACACAGCGTTTTGCGCATGTGTCCGAATATGGCAAACTACGGCAAGCCGGACGAAATTAGCTTCACTTCGCTACTTAGCACTCGAAGAAAAGACTTTAATACCACTTACGCACAGTTTTCAACACAAAAAAAGTATCGATTAACTCTGACAACTCTGATTGTACACTTCAACACCACTTATGCACAGTTTTAAACTAAAAAAAGTAAAGATTAAATCGGACAGCTCTGATTTTACATCAGACAGCATTACTGCGGTTAGCCGGTAGAAGACAGATCTGTATCGTAAGCTAAATTTCTATCGTTTCTACCGTATATCGTATATATCGCGTATCCCTACTGGTGTCCATATCCAGCAGTCACTGTGCGAGAGGCAGGGAACACCCTGGACAGTCCATCACAGGGACACAGAGACAAATGGACAAACAACCAGTCACTCTCTCACTCACACCTAGGGACAATTTAGAGTTACCAATCAGTCTAACATGCATGTTTTTGTTCTGTGGGAGGAAACCCACGCATGCATGGAGGGAACATGCAAACTCCACCCAGAAAGGCCCCTGGCCGGGATTTAAACCAGCAACCTTATTGCTGAGAGGCAACAGCTCTACCAACAGAGTCACCGTGCCGCCCAAGGGCAAAACTATCTTGAGGTAAACAGATTGTTTTTAGAAAAACGCAGAATGACTCGTGTGATTTATTGAAAGCAAAGGAAGTGCTGTTGTTTCATGTTACAGCACAGCCGCTCCTGAATGCTTCCTAGATCACTTTTCATTTCACCAGCCTCAACAGCCTCACTGCACAACATGCTCCTGGAGACACTGCACTCACGCCAGAGCTTGGTCTGACCCGTGGGGACTCCATACACACATGTCATGCTGCGGTAACAACTCATGTACTCATCGGTCAAAAAGTCAACGTGCTGACTGATGTTGCAGCTATCAACACAAGATGGCTGCCAGTAGCTTTTTAATGAAAGGGTAAAGTAGACCCACTGATCCCAGTGTCTGTCCCACACATGGAGAGAAAGGTGTTGAATACAGCAACAACAACAACAACAACAAAAGAATGCAACTTTACAGTCATGTTTAGCAAACCCTAAATATTTTGTTATAAGGTGTCAACAAAAATTCATCATTTTATTTGATCTAAGCTCATTTTTATTAAAGAAGATTGGAACTTGAGTAAAAGAAGGTTTAGGTGAAAAGGAGCATCAGGGGGCACTGTTGCACCACACCAAGTCTAGGCTCTTAACTTCACATCTGTCTGTGTTTCCCTAGCCTGGCCCTCGCCTTCCTGCACAGCTCCGCTCAATTCTCATTTCCCTTCACTTCACAGTCTGGGACTGCCCCCATCCACAAGGATTTCTCCGGTAGATTTTTGTTCGGACCAATCAGAGAAGAGAAGGGGCGGAGTTTTGAATGACGTCGATTCCATGCGCAGTTATCTATCTGTAGTTTTTTTTAACAATGGCGGAAGAAGTGAAGGAAGCTATTCGGTCTGTGTTGAGAAGCCTTCCAAATATTGAAATGTTAAAGTCGGAGCAAGAAGAATGTTTATTAAATTTTATTGCTGGCAAAGACGTCGTGGCCCTACTCCCCACGGGATTTGGCAAAAGTCTAATTTTCCAGTTGGCTCCGTTAATATCGAAGGAGGTGGCTAGGCTAAATGCTAAAGAAGCAAACCCCATCGTGATCGTCGTTTCACCTCTTCTTGCCCTAATGGAGGATCAAATCAAGGAGGCACAGAAATTAGGAGTAAGTGCTGGGCAGCTCGGTGTGAACAAAGACTGTGACATTTTGCAAGGACGCTTCAGCCTGGTCTTCGGGAGCCCTGAGTCTTGGCTGCTCAATGCTAAGTGGCGACGGATGCTAAGCTCGTCTGTGTACCAGAACAACATCATTGGCATCGTGGTGGATGAGGTTCACGTTATGTACAAATGGTAAGCAAGCATTTAAAAAAATGTAATTAAGACTGCCTTTGCATTCCCAACATTGTCACTTTTAGTTATTCTACATGGTATGATTTAAAACCTGCACATTTTGCTGTCCACTTGCAGGGGAGAATCATCCAAGGGTGAGTCACCATTTCGAGAGAGTTTTAGCAAGCTTGGAGAATTGAGATCTATCACCAAGGAGGGTGAGTTGACCAAACTTATCTCTATTTTAGGTGCTTGAAATCTAGCAGAACGACTTGAAATGTAAACTGTTATTGTGAGAATTGTCTTTTAATAAAAGATAGAAAATACATTTGTTTTTAATTATTTTTGCTCCTAAATGCTGAAATATATGCAACGGCAACAAAGACAGTCAAAACAAATAGTGTCTGTGTATATTTATAATTTGACACAAATAAATGGATGGTATATAAATGTCTGTGCATGTGTATTTGAGCAATAAAAAGACGATTTACAATCAGTGACTATAAATTGTTCAAAAGCTGACTGCAGAGTCAAACAGATGTTTTCGAAAAGGAGTAAAGCTGATAAAACATCAGCATTTTTTGCACATCAAATTAAATATGCTGTCTGTGTTAACACAACACACTAATAGCACATGATGAGATAGTGATCTTATGTAAAATTTTATAAAACTTTAAAAAAAAAGTGCAAAAATGGACCTATGTGCGATGGTTAAAGAGTCATCTGGACACAGTTCATTACTAAATGTGATGCTCATGAAGTTTTCACTAGTGTGACGTATTACACAACACAACTTTTTTTTTTGTATGATCATGTGTTTATTTTGTAATTTTCTCTGTTTAACAGGAACACCAATCTTGGCACTGACTGCTTCTGCTGACATCAAGTCAAGAAACCGCGTCACTCGACTTCTTCATATGGACAATGCCATTCAGATAATCACCAGCCCCAACAAGGAAAACATCCGTCTTGGATTGTGCAAGGTGCACATCAATGAACTAAGCTGCTTTGACTGGCTTGTGAAACTTGTAAAGGACAAGGGGTCAACCATGCAACCTGTACTTATATATTGCCAAACGTTAAAAACAGTGGGGAGAGTTTTTTCATACTTAAAAGCTGAACTTCAAGACTACGCCTGGGTAAACTGTGATCATGATCATAAAAAGGAAAACCTACTAATTGGTATGTTCCACAGCAAGACACTCCCACAAAACAAGGACCGAGTGTTGTCTTCACTGGGAGGGGAAGGTAATTGCCGTGTAGTTGTTGCAACTACAGCCTTGGGAATGGGAATGAATTTTCCTAATGTTTCACATGTGGTGATGTATGGTATTCCTGGTGACTTAGAGTCCATAATACAACAGGTGGGCAGGGCTGGAAGAAATGGTCAGCCATCTCATGCCATCATATACAACACAGGACATTTATTTAAGGTGGAGGAAGAGGTAAAGCAGCTGCTGACGGCAGGCAAAACCAAATGTTTCAGAAAAGAGCTGTATTCACATTTTGAAGCTGAAGCCAGCCATCTAGAACCAGGTCATCGCTGTTGCACCTACTGTCACACTATCTGCTCTTGTACATCGAGCACATGCACTGAACCCCCCCCAGATTATGAACAGATTCAGAAAAAAAATGCTATTTGCAGATCTAGGAATGTGACAGCAGAGGACAGGTCTTTGATTGCAGATCTGCTCCAGAGTTACAGGGCCAGTCTAATCACTTCATCAAATAGACTCTTCACCTCACATGAAGCATGCACTGGTTTCAGTCAACAACTGGTGGACTCTGTGTTGAATCATTGTCAATATATATTTCACCTGTCATACATAATTGACAATCTTCCTGTATTCTGTTTAGACCATGCTAAAGAAATATTTTCTATCATTAGTGATGTGTTTGAAGATGTTGATGTTGATCAACAGTCTGATTCGGTAGGGAATTTCATTGAGCCAGATTTGTATTATGGTAATTACTTCGACAAAGCTGATGATGATGATGATGATGATGCATCCAGGAGCCATGCCACTAGCTCAGAGTCAGAGCTGTAAATTGTTGGGATTTTTTTTTTTGCTTTGTTTTTTTTTTTTTGAATGTCCAGAGGACCAGACTTAGCTTTTTTAGATGTTGGGATTACTGTTTTTAGTTCTGTGTGTACTCATGATGGTACACATTTGTACATATTGTCTGAATTTATTTATTGTCAATTACCTTAACAAGACTGTTAATAAATGTGCTACTTGATATTTAAAAAATAAGTCTGTTGTAACTTCATTTTGGAATAAGACAAAAAAAAATTAAGATTAGACTTCTGAAAATTGTGTAATGACAGCAGTAAAAATAACAGATATATAATTAAAAATATTACTTTATTAATAAGCATAAGAAAATAAAAGTATACCATAGCATCCATACAGTAAAAAATACTCTTGTTCATACTAATCTAGTTACACAACAAATACCAAACTTGACAGTAGCTTTGAGATGGTCACTGTAACTGAAACTTCAACAAATGAAACTATTTTTGACAAATTTAGGCCAACTGTTACATTGCTTCGTTTCAGAGTACTGTACAGTATTGTGAGGTATGCAAATGATTGTGGAGTTGGGAGAAGGATGCTAAAGTAACCATGACGCAAAAAAGTTACATTGTCAGTGCATAAATAATATGAGGTACATGGTAAAGTAGCCTGGTTAAAACCAGACCCTTGTCCTTCACAGGCTAATGGTAAAGAGGCTACACAGTAGCAACAAGATCTTTTCAGTATGAGAACTATCAGTGCAATGTAACAGTAAAAACTTTCAAAAATTAAGAAATAATAAAAATGCACAACAAAAAATACACAGTGTAAAGGCAGTATTAATAAAGTATTGAAATTGTGTAGACAGTAAAATAAAGTGGCAATATGATTCACATTTTTTGGGATTTGAATCTAAAAAAGTAACCTTCAGAGAGAGGGTTTAAGTAATAACATTGTTACTACGTTATAATGTGTACAGGAACGGTATCACGCATGTTTTCCAACAAGATGTGTAGCAGGGCCATGAAAGAAACTGAATAACACGTTTAGCAACATTTTTGTTTATAAGGGTAATTACTGCACAGAAATGAATATAATCTCAATGACGTAAAATATGAATTTACATACAAAATTAACCCCTAGTCCAAGTACACATATGATCGAACTTTAGGCTTGTACCATTACAAACACAAGATACATATTAAAGTGGTGCAGCCCTCCACTCTTTGAGCTTTGCACGCATCCACTGACATAAGTCCTCGTAATTTAGCCTGTACAGAATGTTGCGG